>OZ024821.1:125452074-125630354 GCA_964016985.1 Anodontia alba
TTTAATTGGCTTGGTATATTATTTATATTCTACGTCTAAAAAAATCAGTTATAATTAATTCGGTAGCCAATTAAAAATTACGGCACACAATCAGTTGTCAATAAACCCGATGTAGACAACCCCCAGCGTATATCACAGCCCGCATTCGCTACCGCTAAATACACAAAAATCACCAGGTGGTAAAGAGGTAATTGGCGGGGATTAACTGGATTATACTTCAACATTCGTTTACCAAGGTGGCTTGAAATTTTCAAGAATAGATGCTGTTGATACTCTGAAGAAGAGAATGAAAGCTGCTAGACCGCGCATCGTTTTCCTCTCCATCGGTGGCAACGATATCAGCCCTATATCAGATCCAGATATAATCTACGAGAACATCTGTAGTATGGTTAAGGAGTTTGAAGATGTTGGAGTTCGGCGAGTATACATCTCAGAGATTCTTCCCAGAGCCGACTTCTCCAAAAGCGACCCACCTGGCCTTACGAAGGCTAAATTCGACAGAGAAGGAAAAAAATCAACAAGATGCTCTTCCAGACCTACGGTGAAAATGTCATAAAATTTCATGACATTAAGTGCCCCCATGACTATGATGAAGACATTGTTCACTTGTCGGAACCAACACCAACCAGCAGAAAGTGTGGGCTCCGAAAATACTTTTTTCGCATCAGACTGATATTCTGCAGGTCATAGAACTCTTTAGTTAGCCAACAAACGGTCCTTTTCAGGACCAAAAAATGCTAGAAAGATCCCTTTATGATATTGTCGTTATAATTTACTTTCGTTATTAATATTCCCCTTTGAAGTTTAATACATAACGGACCACATATGCCAGCAAACCCCACCCTCATTCCCTCCACCACCACACGCACAAAAAAAATAATAAGAATAATAATATAATAATAATAATAATAATATTATTATTATTATTATTATTATTATTATTATTATTATTATTATTATTATTATTAAAGCAAAATAAAAAATATTTATTTTATAACTTCACCATGAGAACAATTCACCGGCTCAAACTGCCATAAAATAATAATAGATACCATTTAATAGATTATGTTCATGGGGTACAAATGATAAAATAAGACACAGGATATATAAAAGGGCCACATATTTCCCCAAAAAAAACTATTTAATAAGCCAAAAAAAAATTTAAATAATAATATAAAAAAAAAAAAAAAAAAAAAAATGGAGTGTGTTCCGGTAAGTACCAGTGTTTCGGTGTGTTCCGGTATTTCTATGTACCGATCACACGGTGATCGTAGTGATAGTCACGTGCACAACAAGCGTGTAATGCTTCAAGTGGTACGTTCAGTAATGTTGCTTCTTTTTTATTTTGTATGGTATTTAGAGTGCAAGACACTGGTTAATAAAGTTAAGATTTTATGGTCGAAAGTGAAAAAACTATTATTTTGTTGAAGATTTTTCGAAATGTTACTGTACAGGGTGATCAGTCCCAAGTAACACCATTTTCGGACAGCACCTGTTTATGAACGTACCAGGTCGTTTACTAGCTCGTGAATTTCACCCTGGGTCGATTCGCCCGGGGGTTGTTTCGCCCGTGGGTTGTTTTGACCCAAGTCCCAATGTTGTGGGTCGTTTCGCCCATAATTGTATTCAGCCCCATGGATTGAAGAAAGGTATGTTTTGGTCTCATTTAGCCTATCGAAAATGTCGGCCATAAAAGACAAAGACTTTACACACTGCATTTAATTAATAATTATGATTATTCTTATCTCGGTTAATGGGTGGTTATAAGTGCGAATGAATCAGAATTTTTACTGGTGATACGTCTAATGACATTCATTCACCATATGTCTCTATATACTATATATGAGAAAGTAAGCACATACTTGCGACAATTAAATATATATCCTAACTTCCTGAGTAATTAGGCATATAAACAGGGTTCTCGGGGACGCAGAATCCTGCGTCCCGGGACGCATAAATCATGGTCCGGACTCCTAAAAATTCCCAAAGCCGAGTCCGCCGGACGCATGTTTTTTTCCCATGGGACTACTACTAATTATGATCCGATTATTTGACTGAAGTCTAAAGTCTGCCACGTGTTATTCGTACCGTCGGTAGCATCTTAAAAGAACAGTAGTAATCCGCCGCGTGCTTTTCACACATGCAACAAGTACCGTTATTTGCTAAGCAAGCGGTAGTTAAACAGGTGTTGGCAGTTCACACTTCAGCGATCGAGTAATTAAAGCATGCAGCTGACACCGGTATGCGACCCTTTCCCTCACTGTGTATTGCTTGCACCGACGACTGATTCATCGAAAACGCACACGCAGGTGTCATGCTTGAGGCCGGCGTTTTTTTTTTTTGTTTTTTTTTTTGTTATTAATAGATTTTTTATTTCCATTTCAAAATTTTCGGATGCTGAATTTTCGTCACTAACATCAAAAAAGCCCGCTTACTGTTTTCTGTTAAAAGTCGACAAGTGTACCTTATCCCTTCGCGAGATAACAGTCTGAGCATCTAAACAGTTATTCCTGCTTGTCACTAAAAAAAAAAAAAAAGTTTCTAAGTCCCAACGAATCTATCCCGTAAGCCCTGTGAAGAGTCTGATAGGACTGCTCAGATGCACCCCGGACGACGCTATACAATTTGGGACTGTTCTAGTATAAGGTACATTTTCCATTGCTCCCGCATGATGAAAGCGCGTGCTCGTTACGGTAGCGCATGCTCGTAACGTCATTTGACAGCGTGGCGGGAAACCGTTTAAGGAGAAAAACAAACTATTTCCATGTTGCATTGTAGAGCATTTTCTTGGATATGAATCAGACACATATTTAAAAACAGAACTAAATTATCAAGACTTTTACAGCAATCAAAGCAGTAGATCGAAATTTGAGCTAGTGAAGAAGTCCCGGACATTTTTTTCGTAGCGTGTATTGATTGCAGCAAGGTGTAAATGTAAACATTGAAATGACGTTTTGCGGGAAGCTCAAAAGAGGTGACCATGATCAGAATGTGCGGATAGATTGCATATATAAGTTTACGATAGCATATAACAGAGCTTTCGTTGGTTTTGATTAAAATATTTTTCACTTAGTATACAGAACACTCGAGATCACTTAACAGACAGTGACGAACGGTGGGGTATTGAATTTAAGTGCGACGATCTTTACCATGCAAGTAAAATAAATTAGGATTGTCATGTCTCCCTGATCTGCAAAGATGTCTCTAGTTCCCCAAGAGGGAGATATGACGTCATCCTAATTTCTGGGCCAACTCCATTGAATTAACAACATCAGGATGTGTGATAATGACTACCAGTTGGTTACATGCATTGCTCGGAATAACACATAATGCAAAGCACCATAAAATGTATGTGAAAATAAGGAAACTGATTCTCCATCTGGTATTTATGGAATGAAGTTACCAGGGACATGCTCACTATCAAAGGAGAATGAAGTTACCAGGGACATGCTCAATATCAAAGGAGAGTCATAAAAAAAAAAAAAAAAAAAATGGGACTCCTATTTTGGGGGAGTGGGACTCCTACTTTTTGGCTGGGACTCCTACTTTTTACAAAAAGGGAGTCCCGGACTCCTACTTTTAAAATCCTAGTGAGAACCCTGATATAAAGATATTAAACACCAGGTAAGGGGTGACACAAGTCTAACCCTGGCCATTGCTAACTATGGACTGACCAAGGTCCTTTTTAATTTGTGCACATTCTAAGTGCATATATATAATTGATGCTGTGTACATGTGAAGGCATACTGTTGTAAGACACTGGTACATCTAATTCTGGAGTACACCTCACCAGTATGGGACCCCTACACTGCAACCAACATCTCCCAGCTAGAGGCAATCCAAAGAAGAGTAGCACCTTTGTCAAGGGGTACTACAGCACAACAAGCAGTACAACCCAGATGATCGCCCACCCTACAACAGTGACGTACTGACTCCAGACTGGTATTGATGTACAGGATTGTTCACAACCTGATTGACATACCAGCCAACCTGTACTTCCATTCTGCTGCACTGTCCCTACACCGCATGAGAAATGTATGTTATTTGGTCCCGTTTTGCCATACAGACCTGTACAGACTCTTGATCCTTCTTCCTAGCGGCTGCACTACTATGGAACCAGCTTCCAGCATCTATCGCCAGACCTTGGACAGCTTCAAGGCAGGCCTAACGTCTCTGCACTAGACATCAACACATATGTTTTTATTGGTTTTTATCCAGCACTTTTATGCATGGGCTCACATTACCTTGTATGGTCACAGTGCGTCGATGCTCCAGAGTAGCCTGCACTTTTTGAGAAAGATAAGAAGGGATTTTAGGCATGCAAATTGCTAGCTTAAGGACTGAAATGAGAAGAATTGCAGCTTGCTTTTAAAAAAAAAGATTAAGATGTGAGATGATAAGAAAATGTTAGGATGGTGATGAAAAAGGTTTCTCATCATCAGTTTATCATCTCATTAAATACGCCAGGATGAAATCCTGTAATCTGTAACATTTACCAAATCCAGGATGTGACGCCCAAAATATATGAAATGTGTATAATTGAAATTGATGGTATCGGTAGTCAAAAATTAGCATTTTGGTCCCATATATTAAGTAATCAGATCATGCAAATTATCAGAGTAATGACCAGAAATTGATGGGTGTCAGAGGTCAAGGGTCTTATCCCCAGAAAGGTTGAGAAATTTTCTTGGTCCCAACATGTTCCATTAGCATCATTGACAGGAATGATGTTTATTTAGTGTAATATAGTGCACCATCCTTGGGATTAAGTGCCAGGATAACACTGTAGCGAAGATTGTCTCATGACTAGCTGCACACCTCTGGCGCATACCGGTAGGTTCAAGTCCAGCTGGGGACATAAGGACATGGTTATGTAGTGGATTCACATGAGGTGTTTCCCAGTCCCAGGCTTTCCTCCACCACTGGACTGTCCACTGAGGTTACAGTCAAATGTGACTGTCTTGGAATATGTGGAAGAAGTAAACTGGAGGGCCCCTGGGCAGGGACAGACATCTGGGGCATCATTCCCCGTGCAAGTTAAAGATCCCACTATAGACTGCACAAAATCCATAGGATCGCTGGACATGTCAGTCAAAAATATGTTTTATTTTAGCAAAAGTTTTAAGCATTTCAAATACGTCAGAGGGCTTGTCAAGGAGGAGTATTTGATGGTGATAATTATGGGATTTTTTTTTTCTTATTTCTCCATGAAAAATATGGTTTATGGGTACACATTAGAAGCACCTGGTGCTTCTAATGAGTACCCTCAAGTTGCCTCAAGTCAACACCTGCTTTTATGGAGAGCTGAAAAAAATTATTGTCAAGTATTCCTCCTTAACAAGTCCTCTGTACATAATTATTAATCATTTGTTTGACTTAAATCATGCAGACTTTGAAAAGTTTTCATATACTTTGACACTACTGAGACAAAATTGCTCCTTAGTGGTCTATTCTGCAAAATCTGGCCCCCTGTGGGTAATTAATAGTCAAGTGTGACAGACTGCAGTAATGGTAGAAAGAAAGAAAAACTGGGTATAGGTAAGAAGATAGGTAAATAGAACTTTTTGCACTCTGATTGTTGGTCTTATCAGAGACATATCTTAAGATTGGAGACGAGGCACAGAATAATGTGATCATTTTGGCAGTCTGACCAGGTCCCTTTGCTGTGTGATTATTAAATCTTTGTACACTGATAATATTAGCTAAAATCACTTGATCAGACTGTCTGTATGAGTGACATTATAGCTCTAGGTAAGGGGTTTTTACATTCTGAAAAGTACTACTATTTTTCTTATTTCTCCTTTTGGGTCCTCATTAGAAGTGTTCTGCCAAAGTGCTACTAATGAATATAGAGTACTCAAATCGTATGTTTTCATGGAGAAATAAGGAAAATATGTGGATAGCTTGTTTTACCTGTTTCTTGAGCTATTGCCCAACATTATACCTTGTTCCGCATGTTACATCCACTCAATTTTTCAGCTGGAATAAAACAATGATTGAAGTGACCTGCAATGATAGGCTTGGGAAGAAAGTCCGAGTGAAATGCAAGTATCCTTTACAGAAAAAATGCAGCTGTTGTCACGTACCAATAGTCCAATATCTAAAACAATGTGTTCAGACCTTATGACTCCTCAGTGCAGTAAATAATTAATGCATAGATATAGCATGCTTGGTAAAAGTTCAGCAGGCAACATTTTGGATTTTTTTTATGCCCCCACCATTGGCATGATGTTAAATGTTACTATGCAAAGTAAGCCGAAGTTTTTGCTTTTTGGGGATGAGGGGTGGTGTGTGTGGGGGGGTCTTGGGGGGGGGGGGGGGGCTTTTCTTCCAGTATCCCTGTCTTGCACAGCTTTTATTTCAACTGTTTTGTGCCTATTTGGTGTATGTGTAAACTCGGACCCAATAATACCCGGACTTTTCACTAACGGAACTGCCAAAATATGTTGTCTTGGCTTGATTTTAGCACTACTTTACAGCACTATGGTCATTAAAAATGATTTTGGATAATAACTGAAGTTGTAATAAATTGTTTTTAATAGGTTTGGTTGAAAAATGTTCAGTCACAACTGATAAAATTGAAGTTACACCATCATTTTGGGTGAATTTCTGATGATTTTCTCAAAAAGTGCCGAAAATAGCTAAAATGGGTACCTAGGTTTCTTGTTGATGTTTACAAAAAATGTTTGATTTTCCTTAAATATAATGCTGCAGTCTTAAAGGTAATATATTGAACTATTGCTTTTTGAAAACAAATCTCAGGTATTTTGAGAAATAAATGAAATATGAGCATTTAAACCTCATCATAAAAAATTATGAAAACTCAGCCACGACAACATATTTCCAATAAATACAATACCTGTACCATAGTTACTAGCAGGGTTTGCACTAGGATTTTTTTTTCTATCGCCTCCATTTTCGCCAATTTGATTTTTTTTTGCGTCATTTTCTTTAACTTTGAGCCAGATTTTGAGCCAAATTTTGGCCATTATTCGCCAAAAAATTATCTTATCAGAAAAAGGTGTTCGTTTATTGATTTCTATAATTGCAGCAGTAGATTCAAGAATCAGTATAGTGTGAAATGTGTGGGTGACTTGAAATTAATTCTCACACTGATTTTTAAACCTTCTGCTGTAATTAATTAATTACAATGTCATGAATTAATAATAAAGTTCTATTTAATGCATTTTATTGAAATACTGTTATAACTATCTAGCTAACTAGCAAAATTACATTACATATACCTTTATAAGACAGCCACCTTTCCACATCAACCCTCACTGTTTAAAATCTGTCTCAAAGGTGGCTCTCTTACACAGGTTTCACTGTAAATGTTGATTTCACCTGACTGTGGTTTACAATGTAAATGCAGCCTAACTTAAAGTTAGGCAGTTGCATTTACAATGTAAACCTAAGTCACTTTTAGCAAGATAAAACACTTGAAGCTTAATAAAACTTGCAATTAAAATATGTCTGTTTCACATGAGACTACATTTAGACTGGGAACCACTTTGACACCGTTGCATGTGGCTGTGATTCCCAGTGTAAATGCAGCCTAAGATGAAACACTTGAAACTGCAATCAAAAGGTTTTCAGAAACTTTGTCCAGATTTCTTTCCAAATGTCCCCAGTAGCCAGAATTTGATTAGTAGACCTAGGATATGAACTCTTACTTTATATGAATGACTGGTTTTGATGAGTTGAACCAACATACTTTAAGCACATTATTTCAACATATTTTTGTCACATTTAAGGCACTTTATTTCACCATGCACTTTTGTCACACAGACACACTATTACTGTAGAATTTTTCTCTCACATTTAGAAGCCCACTTGCTGAATGCTCTGGTGAAGTTGAATTTCCTCCTGTCAGGGCCTTCGATTGATATCATCATAAGGTTCTCCAAATTGTCTATACCAATGCGATTTCTGATGGCTGTTTTGATTAGGTTTTGTCGTGAGAATCCCCGTTCACAGTCCAGGAGAGACCAGGAGTCTCCTTGCTGCCTGTGCAATATTCAGATACTGCTCCTCATGCTTGGCTCCATACTGGGCTACGTCTTTTGTTGTCTGGAGGGTCTGATGGCCATTCTCTCTCTTCTTCTCGACAAACCGCATGAAGCTCTTCATCTCTTCCATATTGTCATCTTGTCTCAGGTAGGCAGATACCTTCTTCATGTCATTCTCTTTGTTGTCCACTCTGATGGCTGGGTTGAACAGTCTGGTCAAGCTGGTCAGTGTAGTGGCATCATCTGTTGCTGTAAATCTCTGTTTGAGGTTCTGTATGACTAGGTCTGTGAAGGAGTCACATGCTGAAAGGGCCTCTTTCCGCTGCTGTACACCATCCCTAACAGTGTGTGGTCCAAACTTGAACGTGCACAGCCCATCATCATCCTCAGTTGGAGTAGTTGGCACAGAGGAAACAAACTTCCGTAACATGGCACCGGTCTTGGTTTCCTTCAGCTCTCTGATCGTCTCAATGGTTGCCTCCAACAGCGGGTTTACGTCTGTGAAGTCCAGGTCACTCCTCTGATACATCTTGGACAGTCTGGAGAGGTGGTCCATCACATCAGCCAAGTAGTGGGCGACATATAAGAACTTGTAGGAGGTGATTGGCTTATGTAGACACAAGGCCTTCCCAGATGACTCTTCCAGGAACAGGGACACCAGAGAGTTGTAGTTCTGGAGCAGAGCTTGGAGGGCACCATCAAAGCTGAGCCATCGGGTGTGGAACACCTCCTTGAACTTCTTACACTTGCTGGCCTGTTCAACTATGGACTGTATAGCCTTCAGTGAAGCGGAGTTCTTTCCTGAGTTCCGGAAGTATTTGAAGATGTCATTGAGCAGTCCTTGAAACTTGACCAGGTATGGTATCTTGTCAGCTGCTCCTCCACAGCTCAGAGCCAGTCGATGGGCGATGCAGTGGGTTGCCACGATGTCTGGTTGAATCTCCTTTAGTCGCTGAATAACTCCTGATTTCTTTCCGGTCATCACGGCTGCGCCATCTGTAGCCACACCAATCAACTTGTCCAATGGAATTTGTCTCTCACGTAACACATCAAGAATTTCACTAGTGATAGATTCCGCATTCGCACGAAACAGAGCCCTAATGGCCAAGAAAGAAGTTGTTGGTTCAACTCTAGCCGAAACCTTATCAACTGACAGATACCTAATATAAATAATCAAATTCTGGCTAACAGACACATCTGTACTCTCGTCAAACATTAAACTAAAACAGTCACTGTTCTTAACACCATGAACTATGTCATCTCGAAGCACATCAGATATCGCTAACTGAAAGTCTTTTACACTAGAGTGATGACTGTAGTCAAGGATAGACCCCTCGGCATTGGACTTCTCCTCGGTGTTGGACTTCCCTTCGGTGTTGGACTTCTTAGGAATCACTAGATCTGCAAGATGTTGAGCACCCTGAAAGATAACAAATCATTTCATGTGCTTAACCTCCTTGTTAAAGTAATACTCAAAATGTGTACAGATCATATAGAACATTAACTGGTCAATTTTCTTTATAATCTATACATTTTTGTTTCTATATATCATGGCTGTTAATGTTTGGTACCCCAATGATAGTGATAATTACATTTTCTGGTATTTACAAATTTACAAATTATTTGATATATTCCAGTATTTTGAACACAGTCATACTCTTTCTGCAGCACATATAATATGAACAAATTAGTAGCAGACTGAAAGCAATGTATTTATGGAAATTACAGTCATTACACTAATAGTAGGTAGCTCAAAGATAAATACAGTCAGAATGATCTCTTAGCAAAGAAGGGCAGTTGTCAGTTTCTGGCGAAAGAATGTGCACACTGGGTTGACTGGGCCGTAAAATCTCAACCTGATCAACACACAGTTCAGTTCAGTTCAAAGAAGGGCAGTTGTCAGTTTCTGGCGAAAGAATGTACACAATACTGTTTAACCTCTTAGAGGACTAAGCCTGCCCTGCTCAGTAAAAGAGTGGTTAGGTAAACTGACCGTGCTCGACATGACCCCACTAGGTTGACTGGGCCATAAAACCTCAACACAAACAAATCTCTAACAAAGTCTGAACCATACCTGATCAACGCATAGTTCGTTCAGTTCAGGAACTGAACAACTGGCCATGTCTCTCTTTGCGGCGAAGTAGGTGTTGACCATAGCAGCCTCGACAGCCTTCTGGCTCTTGGAGTAAGCACTGACCCTACATTGCTGGAAACTCTTGGAATGTTTCATAGCATCTGCATCTGATGATGGTCTGAAAGAAAATACATCTTAGATTAAAAACAGTCCCCAGTCATTTGTCATCTCTGATCACATTCTGAAAAAAAGAATACTGTATAACATATATGGTTTGCGACAGTCTGCATGCTTAGTGTTTAACCCAATCTCAGTTCATAACTACGCTTTCCTCTTTAATTGCATGATGATGCCTTTGATGGGTCAGGTCTCAGATTCTATGATTGTGTCAACCTAAACCTTTCATAAGGAGACATGTCTTTGTTCAACTACTACTAGTGATTTTCTTTAACTCTGGCTGCCAGTGCTGGAGGTGTTTGTGATAAAGAATTCTGATATTTTTCATATTTCTGCTGTGGGTACTCTTTAGAACCGCCTCAATGTGGTGGTTCTAACGAGTACCCACAATTCACGTGTTTGAGCAGAAATAAGAAAAAAATAATGTCTCAACTTACTAGTCCAGTGTATATTGGGTCCAAGGTGTAAACAAGTGCAGAACAAGAAAAAATACACATAATGTTTGCTTACTCTTTGACAAATATTTGATATGTTCACACTGCATGTGCACTTGCACTCAGTATTTTGCACCTAGTTAACCCTTGTCCTGCTGAACCTGGATATGCCCTGTCTTTGCAAACAGTATAGATCAAGATCAGTTGGCTTCTGGAGAACTAACTGATCTGTGTCAGCACTGTTTGTCATTCAGTATGTGAATTTATATCAACAGTCTGGATCAAGTAATTTGATTGTCTGACAGTGAGAAGTGGGCATGGCATCTTAATTTATTCAGCATGACAAGGGTTAAGAGTATCAAACCATTGCACAGGTGTCATGTTATCAGCATGTACCATATTTACCCTAAGTATTGAGGCACCTCTCTATCTACCATACTTGTCCTAAAACTTGAAATAGTCCCTTCTACTACATGTTGATGCATCTAAAGAAATACTGTATGTATGGCAAATAGTGTAGATCCTGATCAGATGCCACATTTGGCAGTGTCTTATCTGGGTCTACACTGTTTGCAAAGGCCTATCTGTCCCAATACTTAGGGTTATTACAGTACATAAGTAAATGGTTGCTCCTTATGGTATATGAGAACATTTGGGTGGTTGGATGGAGGTAAGGGCCTGCTGCTTCACTTGCTGCAGGTGGGCGGAGATGATGTTAGTATTTCTTCTGCACTGTCATTCCCCTCTATTTCTCTTTTTCCTTTCATCAACTAGTGTAGCTCCTCTATCCATTTTCTCTCTTTCTCAGGAAGGTGACAAAATGGCCCACAAGGTTTGATGTGCCATTAAACAAGAACTAGTCTAGATTAATGTCTTAACCCTTGTCCTGCTGAATAAATTAAGATGTCACACCCACTTCTAATTTTCAGCCAATCAGATTACTTGATCCGTATTTTTGCTATACATTCACATACTTAATGGCAAACAGTGCAGATCCAGGTCAGTTGGCTTCTTCAGAAGCCAACTGATCTGGATCTATACTGTTTGCAAAGGCAGGGTATATCCGGGTTCAGCAGGACAAGGGTTAAGTTGTATATATTGTATATACCACATGGTTTACAGGGCTGTATGAATTCTTTCGAGTAACAACAGCTGGTCAGGATCCTGTTTCTGTTAATAAATGTGATATGTTAAATGCTACATGTACATAATTGTTTGTAACAGATACTTTTTTTTTTTTAAAAAAAAAACAAAAAACATTTTGTAGAAGGCTATCACCTTTATTAAAAAAAGTTTTTTTTTTTTTTTTTTTTTTTTTTTATCAACTCCATTAAAAACAAAATACCCATAATAACCCTAAGTATTGGGACAAAACAGGAAGCAATGTAGACACAGATCAGATGCAGCAGAAAGGGGCATCTGATCAGGCTCTACACTGTTTGCCACTCATCCAGCTAGGTTAAACACATCAGCAGGTTGTGGAATAGACCTTTTTCAAAATTTAGAAGTCTGGTAAGGAGTTGACATATCCCAATACTTAGGAGAAATATGGTACATGTACATGGCAAGTGAACATTTATCTGTTTTAGTCACACAAGCAACCTTTTTGTCTGTCTCATGGGTGCTTGCATGGCACGCCTGAATTTAGTTTTTTTAACATGCCTGACAAAATGAATTCTTTCTTAACTGCTACTCAGTCCAGATGATACTATAGGAGATTTGAAGAAGTTGGTGGCAGCACAAACTGGAACCAAGGCAGACAAAATTGTGCTCAAAAAATGGTGAGTTATGATTGCGTAAAAATTTCAGCAGACATCTTTTTTATTTTTCCCAGAAAATAGGTTTTGACAGTTCATGCAGAAGGGAAAACTAAGAAAAGATATACCATATTCAACCTAATTACTGCACATGCGCCTATAAGCTCACAATCAACAGGGTTTGCACAGGCTTGAAAAGTACTTGAAAATGAAGGGCAGTCTTGAAAAGTCCTTGAAAACAAAATTTGTCTTGAAAAGCCCTTGAAAACTGTCCATAGACCTTGAAAAGTACTTGAATTTCACAATTTCTTGTATTCTAGACAATTTTAAATCTCTCTGAGAAGCAAAAGTAAAGTTCCTAGAAAAATATCAGCAAGTTTTGAGCAACGACAGAGGTGCAGGAGTGCCATAATTAAAGAGGTTGAATGTGCTCCGCACGAAAACAAAGTTCAAATACACATAGCTTTGAATGTTTCATCTTTGATGTTTGGATTGTCTCCCTTGTAGATTGGTACTTGGCGATTTTGACAACTTTTATTACCGAAAAAAGTCAATTCAAATAACCAGACTAAGCAAAAAACAAAAATGGCTGTCAGCTGTTCTTTAGTGTGTGTTTATTTTTTACTCAGAATTTATTTTTGCATATCAATGGGAAATTGTGTTTATAGCAGAGATTGGCCAAAACAATAGCCTTAGGTGAAGGAAACCCAACAGTAAACATAAGGCACACTGCTGACCATGTAATAAGAGCAGCGATGTTGCACAATATGGTGAAAGTGCATTTCGGTCAAAGACAAAGGGAGAGGGGCATAAGAAACAAGAAAAAGTAATGTCTCTGACAATCGTAAATTTCTTAGTCAAGGGGAAAACAAAGGTTAAAACAGAAACTGCAATGACAATACTTTTGGTTTTAAGAGAGTTCATTGAGACATTATTTAACAGAAATTATCAGTTTTTTAACCCAAAGTTTTTCTCTGGATATGGAACCAATAAATGACAGTGCCAGACTTAACAAATTTGTGTAAGTATTAATTACAGTCCTAGAAAACTATAGTTGGTCCTTGAAAAGCCCTTGAAAAGTCCTTGAATTTGACTTGGCCTTACCTGTATGAACCATGGTTAAGCAATTTGGTAGTTTTTAGATTACAACCAGTGAACTTTTATCTACTTCAGTATAAAACATATGTTGTGGGTACTCATTTTGAATTGCCTGGACAAGTTGAGGCAGTTCAAATGAGTACCCACAACATATGTTTTTATAAAGAAATTCAGAAAATAATACTGCATAAGCACCATTCAATACTCTCCTCCTGAAGTCCTCTGCTGATCTGTCTATAAAGTGTGCCCTTACAAGGTGGATATTTTACTGCAAGTTTTTCTAGTAATTTTGAAAAACCTAAGCGCACAGTGCGGTAATTAGATCGAATATGGTAATCAATCTGTTGTCTGCTAAGTTCAGAAAATTGAGAAAAATATTTGTCTGCTAGCTTTTCTTAAAGAAAAAAAGCTTACTAAATGGTTAATATACAGCCATGTGCCATATTAGCATACAGTGTAGCTCCAGATAATTGTGGGTATCAGGTAAATATTTTACTTAATTCTCCAGGGAATACATGTTGTTAGTACTTATTAGAAGTGCCCCAGTGTACTCATATATTAGAAGCGCCACTCAGAGACACTTCTGATGAGAACTTATATGTGTTTTTGTGGAGAAAAAAAAAGAGAAAAATATAGGTACTTTTTGTATTAGTGCCTTATCAGGTGCTATGATACATGTATGGTTATGAAGAAAACAGAATTAATATCTGTGAAATGGACACGTATCAGGACTTGGTCAAAGATGTGGTTAATTTAATTGCCCCTCATGCATGCATCCGTCCTTGTGTCCGGACATCCGTCTGTCCGTAAACAGTTTCTCCAAATGACATTCCTCCCCCCCCCCCACCCCCCCCCCCCCCCCTTAACCACTGATTGGATTTTGACCAAACTTCACAGGAATGATCCTTGATTGGTCCTCTTTCAAAGTTATTCAAATGATTCCAGTTCATTGCACATCTAGGTCACAGGAGCTAAAAATAGATTTTTTAACCGAAAAAAAAATCTTCTTGTCTGAAGGCCCAAGTCTTTGATATTTGGTATGTAGCTTCATCTAGTGGACCCAAAGTTGTTCAAATTATAGCCCTGGGGTCAAAAATAGCCCCGCAGGGGGTCACTTGTTTTACATAGACCCATATAGGGAAAACATTTAAAAATCTCCTCGTCTGCAAGCAGAAGGCCGAGGCCTTTGATATTTGATATATAGCTTCACCTAGTGGACCTCTACCAAGGTTGTTCAAGTTATTGCCCTGGGGCCAAAAATGGCCCCGCCCTGAGGCCGACATGTTTTACATAGGCTTATATAGAGAAAACCTTAAATCTTATATGAAACCAGAAGGCCCGGGTCTTTGATATTTGGTACATAGCTTCCCATAGTGGACCTCTGCCAAGGTTATTCAGACATGTTTTACATACACTTATATAGGAAAAAACTTAAAACAATCTTCTTGTCTGAAAGTGCAAGGCTTAGGCCTTTGATATTTGGTATGTAGCATTGCCTAGAGGTCCTTTGACATGAGTGTTCAAATTATGCCCCTGTGGTGAAAAGCGGCCCTGCCCACAGGGGTTTGGGGTATGGTCACTTGTTTTACATAGAGCAAAAAGCCACTGGCAATCATTAGGCCTAGGACTATCAATAATAGGGAGGGGAGGATGGACCTGAAGAGTAGATGACCTTTAAGTCAAAGGTCAAGGTCACCATGACCTTTAGTACCAAAAAAAAGCTTATAATTCTGCAATGCTTATGGTTAGGACCCTCAAACTTAGTAGAGATGTTGGTCTCACCAGTAGATGATTGTAAGGGCTAAGGTCAAGGTCACCAGGACCTTTAGTACTAAAATGCTTGATAACTTAGCAATGCTTGGGGATATGACCCTCAGACTTAGAAGGGATGTTGGTCCTCACCAGAAGATGACACAGAGGGCAAAGGTCATGGTCATGGACACCATTCATACTAAAAAGCTTATAATTCGGCAGTGCTTGAGGCTAGAACACTTAAACTTAGAGGGATGTTGGTCTTGACCAGTAGATGACCCTAATGGCAAAGGTCAAGGTCACAATGACCTCTAGTACAAAACAAGCTTATAGCTTGGTAATGCTTGGGGCTAGGGCCCTCAAACATGGTAGGGATGTTTCTTCTGACCAGAAGATGACCCTGAGGGCAGAAGGCAAAGGTCATGGTTGAGGTCACCATATAGGGCCATCATGATCCTCTTGTTTTGTTTTCTTTTTGGTTTGGTTTGCTTTATTTTTCCTGAATGTCTTAACTACGTATAGAAGTTGTTGATATGTGGTTTATAGAATTACTGGAGCAATATACATCGATTAACGTCACATTGCTGTTGTTGCAGATCGAAGCTCAGGGTCACAGACTTAGAAATTGTTAATACAGTTGAACCTCAGTAGCTCAACTCCGTTGGCTAGTTTACCATGGCTGATTTGAACTCATTTTTGTGTCCCTACAAAATTCTTCCAATAGCTCAAGAAAACAGATGTTTAAGGAAATTTTCTTATTTTACCATGAAATGGTATGTTGTGTGTACTCATTAGAATTGCCTCATCAAGGCGATTCTGAATACACTCAACATACCATTATTGTATAGATGATCCAAAAGACTCCTAAATTATCACCATTTGCTTCCTTACGTTGCAGCATGATTAACCCTCAGTGGCTCAAACTACCCATGTCTCGAATAAGTTTCCTTGGTCCCAAAGATGTTCGAGCCATTGAAGTTCAACTGCAGTTGGGTCAAAGTTTTGTGTTAGTTCTTTATTTTCACTTCTACTTCTATAAATCTAAGTTCACTTAAAGTTGCTTGTGTGTGGTAGATGTTACTACAGGATAAAGATCTATTGACAGCTCTTTGCTGCTGTAGCTGCTGACCAAGGATTAAGATCATAGATTTGGTAATTTTGCATCAGCTTTGATGGTGGCACCAAGTTATTGTAAATATCTGCTGTGTTGACACTATTATATAGTCTCAAATAATGTTATTGTCAATAAAAAGGTTAATTTTGATTTCATTTTCTAGACCTACATCATGATATAGTGCTCTTCTTTTTTCAGGTACACAATTTTTAAAGACCATGTGTCATTAGCTGATTGTATCCTTTAACTAGCAGATACTTTAACCCTTGTCCTGCTGAACCCGGATATACCCTGCCTTTGCAAACAGTGTAGATCCAGATCAGTTGGCTTCTAAAGAAGCCAAGAAGCCAACTGATCTGCATCTGCACTGTTTGTCATCAAGTATGTGAATTTGTATCAAAATCTAGAATCAAGTAATCTGATTGGCTGAAAAGCAGAAGCGGGCATGGCATCTTAATTTATTCAGCATGACAAGGGTTAATTTTTCATTCATTTTACTGACAAACACCTTGAAGTAAGCTATGCTGTCCTTTTTCTCTTAATATAAATTAGGGTTCACAACTGGTTGACAGTATTGCCTGTTTGCAGATGTATGTATAACTCTTTTCTCACAACATAAATAGAAAGAGTTTTGTTCCTCTATTGCATGTACAGTCAAACTGTCCTAAAGGCCACCTGTATTAAGCAATCACCTGCCTTTAAAGGCCACTATTACAGATCCCATTAAAGGCAAATAAGTGGAAATCTACCTGTATTAAGCAAGCACCTGTCTTAAGCAACCAATTTTTAGCTTTCCCACAGGTGCTTGCTTAACACAGGTTTGACTGTACCTTTACATTTCTTCCACTTCTGTGCAGATGGTATTTGTTGCACAGCTGATAATATATGCAAGAGTTTGTGCTTTTTGTCAACATCAACTCAAGAGGGCTGCAGCTTACCAAGGTTTATACTTAAACCTGCTGGCATCAAAGACATTATATCACTAGCTACCACATTTCTGTTACAGATTGATCATGAAATATTTTCGCTGATTCAAGAAGGGCAGTTGTCAGTTTCTGGCGAAAGAATATGCACAATACTGGTTAACCGCTTAGAGGACTAAGCTTGCCCAGTAAATGTGCGGTTAGGTAAACTGACTGTGCTCGACATGACCCAAATTGGGCGGTTAAACCTCAACACAAACAAACAAACCAGGCCTTTGATATTTGGTATGTAGCTTCATCTAGTGGACCTCTACCAAAGTTGTTTAAATTATAGCCCTAGGTTCAAAAATGGCCCCACACTGGGGGTCACTTGTTTTACATAGACCCATATAGGGAAAAACTTTAAAAATCTTCTAGCTGAAAGCAGAAGGCCCAGGCCTTTTGATATTTGATACATAGCTTCACCAAGTGCACCTCTACCAAGAATGTTCAAGCTATTGCCCTGGGATCAAAAATGGCCCCGCCCCAGGGCAGACATGTTTTACAAAGACTTATATAAAGAAAGCCTTCAAAAATCTTCTCATCTGAAACCAAAAGGCCCTGGCCTGTGATATTTAGTACATAGCTTCACCTAGTGGACCTCTGCCAAGATCGTTCAAATTAAAGCCCTGAGGCCAAAAATGGCCCCGCCCAGGGACCAACATGTTTTACATAGACTTATATAAGAAAAAACTTAAAAAAAGCTTCTTGTCAGAAAATGCAAGGCCTAGGCCTTTTATATTTGGTATGTAGCATTGCCTAGAGATCCTCTGACAAGAATGTTCGAATTATGCCCCTGGGGTGAAAAGAGGAGTGGGGGTCACTTGTTTTACATAGAGCAAAAAGCCATTGGCAATCATTAGGCCTAGGACTATCAAGCTAATAGGGAGGATGGACCTGAAGAGGAGATGACTTTTAAATCAAAGGTCAAGGTCACCATGACCTTTAGTACCAAAAAAGCTTATAACACTGCAATGCTTAGGGTTAGGACCCTCGAACTTAGTAGAGATTTTGGTCCTCGCCAGTAGATGATGTTGAAGGCAAAGGTCAGGGTCACCAGGACCTTTAGTACTGCATCTGTTAGCAATGCTATGTATAACACAATGGCCCTATTGTGTTTTTTTATTGTTGTTTTTAGTTGTTGTTTTTTTTTCTCTTTTAGAACTCGTGTGCACAAAGTAAATTGCCTAATAATGTTAATGTTTCATAAAGTACAAACATACTGGTTATAATATACTCAGAGGCAATAAAAGATATACAATCTTTATTTTTGGAAAACTGCACCTTATATAATTTGTAGCATAAATATTTTTTGTGGTCACTTTGTCAGACGTCTGGCTCTGCAAAACATAAATGCTAATTCTTTTGCAGTGTTAAAGAGTTATGGTACTTAATTAGATAAACAGTATTTCCAGTCAAAGCTTGTTCCATAAAAGGCAAATGACATTCTGTACATCACAGATATCTTGTACAAGTGTCTATAAGTAAGACCACAACATTATTTAATCATTAACACCCACCAAATGGCTTCAAACATAATTTTAATTTCTGTCTGTCTCAAATCATTTCCCTTTTGAATACAAAAATATCATGTGAAATTAAAAGAGCCTCCCTTTCAACTGGTGTTGGACATTTTCACTTGGAATTTTGCAAACTTGTTGTTTGGCTTGGTGTCTTTTTGCTATGACATGACATTCATATCATATCATACCGCAGGGCCTGACAAATCCATTGCCCAGCTGCCCGGGACAAGTCCAAATTTTGGCTGGGCAAGTTATTTTTTATTTCACTTGCCCAGAAAAATGTATAGAATATATAGGAAATATTGTAATTCTGAGCCATTTTCAAGACGCTGTGGAATGCCGGGCAAGTGGCTGAAACTTGGATTTGTCAGGCCCTGTCATACCTAAAATTATCTTTTGGAAAGAAACTGTCAATGTACATGTATGTCCCATAGAAACTCAACACATTCTATTGGGATAGGAACGTAAAAGTCAAAACATGAATTTCTTGGGATAAAAAAAATTGATACTTTAAACCTTGACCTATTTGAGGGCATGACATGTCCTTACAGTTTATTTACCCTTTTATCAACTGGAAGTATAAAAATGCATTAATTTAATCTCAACTGTCCAAAATGTACGAGGGATGTTCGAAATGAATTGCTTATTTCTGTCTGGAGACTTCAAATTTCAAGTTAGCCCAAAAGTACTCATTTCATGCCCTCGAAGTACTCCCCGTGGCTAGAAATGCAAAGTTTCAGCCGATGTATCCACTTCTTGAAGGCGTCACGGTACGCTGATTTGGGCACAGTAATAAGATACTGATGAATGGCAGATCCAAGTGCCTGTCGGGACTGGTATTTCCGCCCAGCAAGGAATCCTTTCAATTTCGGAAACAAAAAGAAATCACATGGGGCAAGGTCTGGGGAATACAGGGGGGTGAGGCAAAACAGTTACTTTTTCTTTCTTCAAAAACGCAGTAACTATTGCGGAGGTATGAGCTGGGGCATTGTCATGTAGAAGATGGACATGTTTAAAACCAGTGGCAGGGTGTCGTTTCTGATAATACTTTTTCAGTTTCTTCAGTACTACGTCTTTGTAGTACTTTCCGGTGATGCTTTTGCCCTTTTTCACTGGCACTTTTATTGTGACTCCTTCACCAGAGAAGAAGATTGCATACAAAACCTTCTTTGTACTCAAAGAACATTTGGCAATTATTGGGCGTTTGCTGTGTTTAGTGGCCCAGATCTTATTGCTAACCTTTCTGACGGGCTCAAAATAATGGACCCAGGTTTCATCACCTGTGACGACATTGGCAAACTGCTTTTTGTCATATTTTGGAAACATTTGAAGCAGCTTTTTGGCCACTTTAACCCGTTGCCTCTTTTGCTCGTCTGTCAACAGATGTGGCACCCATCTAGCAGAAATCTTTCTGACTTTCAAATGCTTCTTCAAAATAAGGTGAACCGTTGAAAGTGATATGCCTACCTTTCGTGCAATATCACGAACTGTAAATCTGGCATCTCCTGCAATGATTTCCTTTATTTTGGAAACGATTTCTTTACGAGATGCAGATTTTGGCCTACCTGATTTCGGTGCATTTTTGATGGACTCTACACCAGACTCAAATTTCTTTTTCCACCGCCGAACTGTGTCATAAGACACACAAGAAGGTCCAAAAGCAGTAGAAATTTCAGTCATCAGCTTCTTCAAAGAACAACCAAGTTTTGAGCGAGCTTTGATGTAAGCCCGTATTTTATCTTTTTTGTCGACGCTTCTACCAACCATTTTTACTGTAGTGGTCAATGACTGCGTGTATTCAGATGGCAAATTTTATGTCTTACACTTAGTCTAACATGTACATTTATACACCATTGTGTAGATATTGAATAACCCTATACAGGTATGTATTGGTTTTTATCGTGCCCCACGTGGATATCGAGCTAGAGGACAATAAGCAATTCATTGCGAAACATCCCTTGTAAGTTTAAATGGAAGCTGCTCAAGCACAAATATTGGTTCAGATCCCTTATGCATTTCAATCAATACCATTTCCTAAATTTCTGATGGATTTTGCTGAAAATATCGCAAAGGGGCTCTTACACGGTATAGGAAATTTACATGGGTTTCTGCCCACGCTTCGAATTGGATGAAATTCTGCACAATGGTTGCCTAGGGTATAACACTGATGAATATGAGGCATCGGCTTTTAAATGTAGTTCCATTGTAAATTTATGGTGTTTTGTACGCGGCCACTACCAAATCAGGGGGTGCCCTAATATTAACCTTCGTACAGTAAACAGGATTTCATTTTTCAGATGCTGGAATGTTTTATTAATTAAGGTCATCATTAGTACATGTTTTGATACTATGGATGGCTTCATGTACTTAGCAATAGTGTTGGAGCAATAACGTAAGTTGTACGGTAGCCCCATATTTCAGCTGCAGGTTATGTATTCATCCAGATATTATCTGCAATTTTACCATGTTCCGATTCTTGTCCAAGACACCATTTCAGCAAAAAAAAATTCCATATGTATTAGGAATAAACACATGAAATTTCATAAAAATTGAAGACCGGTAACATGTTTGAACAGCCTGAATACATATAGGCGTGAGCCAATACACATGTATAAGTAGTAGTATGTAAAGTCAACTTATCAATAGCTTTCAATTTGGATTACCATGATATAGTATGATTTGTATAAGAGGTTGATACCATAATTGTACATATTCATTTATAACCAGTTGACTGAATTGCATCTTGTTGAACACCATGTCCAAAAAAAAAACTTTTAGTTTACATGATCTGGACCATGCAGACACTAAGTCCAAGTTCTCTGTATCTGTATATATAGGATTCCACTTCAAATACTTGACTGTGGAAGTATTTATCAGATAATAAAAAGCAGATAACAGTCTTGTAACTGATGATGATGATTATGAAACCTGGATCTAGATTTAAAGTTACTCGTTCAGGCAGATAGGCATGGTGGGCACAACTTGCTTACCAAGTAATGATTACTATCCTAGGACACCTGATTAAAATCTTCAGGGTCCATGTCTGTTGATTTCAACATTCAGAATTGTCAATCTTCAATGGATTTATGAGTTTGGATGAATGCTTTGGTACTACGACCTTACCTAGTTTAGATCTAAATATTTATTGTTTCTAAAAAACAAAACTGGTATTTCTTTTAAACGGCTAACCGCATTCATTATTTAACTGATACACTTCATGTGTATTTTGATCTATGTTGAATTCCTTTTTGTGCCTACACAGTGGTTTATTCTATGGTAGCATTGATGACTTGAAACGTTTGGCCTGTGGTAGTGGTTGAAATTTTGATTGATAAGTCAAATGCCACAGAAAGTAAATGATACTAGCTCTGTGTGCGCACATGCCAATGGTTCTTTTTCCAGCCGGGCACACACAGTAGTAATCCTTTACTGGATCGTTTGTGTCTTGGGCATCAAACCTGATCCACACATTGTACTTTGTGATTTATGTAAGAGCAGTTGGTATTAAGAAGAATGAAATTATATTCAGCTAAAATATTCAATGGAAGAAAGAATTTAAGTATAAGAACTAAAACAAAACTTGAATACTAAAAGTCTCCTTTCAAAACGTATTACAACACAAAAAACAGAGACAAGGTGAAAATAGAATTAATTAAATACCATAGAACTGCCAGCAAACAAATGAATGAAAACTGTTCAAAAACTCTTCAATACATCCTTTAGATTCACATTAAGACCACACAAGTTAGCTGTTTTAAACTCCTGTGTTAATTAACATATGGCGGAGTTTCAAACTAGTATGGAAGTCCTTAGGCAAATGACTAAAATATGAATGTCATACAACCTTTGGAAAAATCTTAAAGCTTTAACATGAAGAACTACAGAACACCAATTTGTTAAGTCAAACTATGTGCACTAAAATAGAACTTATGCAAAACAAGAACAGAAACAATTTCATATATGCTTACTGTAAAGAAGAAAGGATAGATCTGCTTTTCTGATAGCAAAAATTAAGACCACATAAATAGTATTCTGTGCTGCTGTCATCAAAGATAACTGTTGAAACAAAGAGAAAAACTTCAGTGTCAGTGTCAATTCGATCGCAGGAAATAACGATTGAAGTGACACATTTGAACATGTTACAGGATAAGAAATCCAGTGTTCATAATTTCAAAATACAATATAGGCTTGCAAGCAAGCTATAGATATATCAGAAGTTAAGTCTGTAGGTATTATTTTCTTTTCACGCGTACTTAGTTTGGTTAGAGTTCACCAGTCCAGAAGCAAATCTCCAAAAATCCTAAAATCTGTTGATGGGGATGCAAATCCTTCAAAACAAACAAACAAACAAACAAGCAACAACTACTTGCAATAGTACGTTTGCACATCTTCTTAATATGACAATGGAGATTATGGGTCTCCCTGTTTTATGCCTTTTGGGAAGTAATTATACAAAATGCTCAATGATTTGCTGACATGAATTAAAGCGTAAGATTTTGTTAAGCCTAATTTGTTAATTAGAATTTCTTTAGATTTAATTTGTTATGCTGTCTACATTTGTAATAGTTGGTTAGTCAGAGTCCATATAAATAGAAGGCAAGTAACAGAAAGTCATTAAAATTTAATGGGTAGCTCAAGATATATTCATTCCGAGTTGTCTAAACTCTCTTTGATTTGTTAAGTGTTAGAAGTGTTTGATAACACTGCCTTTCCCTACTGTTTTTTATCAATGTAACAAAATAGTCAATTTTGTAAAAATCGACCTGTATACATTCAAGGCCTAAAATGACAATGTTACCGAATTTGATTTTTTATGAAATTTGGCACAGCTATAGAGGATATATGTAGCAAATTTTCCTGGTAGTATGAAATCTTGACAAAGACTATAACATATTAATTTTGAAAGTTTAATTTTGATATTTTTTTCATTTTTTGGTAAAAAATTTAGATTTTTTATAATCAATTTATCAGAAAATGTTAACTTTAATTAAATATAAATGTTTTGTGGTACCAATAGAATTACTATGGTGTTCACCATTCAACACAGTGCAAAAATCTTAAAACTAAAATAAACTTAAGATGTATGACATACTTATTTGGAGACAGGTATCAGCTCATGGGGGGAGTGAGTCAAGGTTGCGTCTTAAGTCCAACTTTTTATTATATAATTTAATAAGCACATTTTCATAGGTTGCATATGCCTAGTGATTATTATACAAAGTTTCAGAAAAATCCATGCGTGGGCAGAAATGAAAGATGCCCTTATGCTCTTAACTATGACACTTAGGATTTATGAAGATCTTCAAAAATCTGAAGGGAATTCAAAAATAAGTTAACTGTATTTTTGTCTTTAAGCATATAATTCATGGAAATGCACGCAAATAATTTCACAAGAACTGAAACAAAAACATCATTCTGATCGTTTTGCCAAATACTTATGGGTTACATTCATTCTTTTACAACATAGATGTCACAGTCTTACCACAGTACCCATTTTCCAGCATATCAAATCAAATGGCATGTAAAGGTGAACAAATATTTGAGGTAAGTTGCATCATGAGATGGTTGGATTGGGACTGAGTGTGATTTGGTAGGTAGGGACATTGAGGGGATCAAATTTATTTTTTTTACTCTGGCTAATTTTGGTTTTTGAATTAATTTCCCTGCCAAAAACCCATGCATTGTATATGCTTTCTTTGTGTCTGGCTCATAGCTCCTAAACCATACAAGATATATTCATGAAACTTCACAGATGGCTAAATCATATTGAGAGGATTTGTCACAAACAAGGAAGACACCTCTGGCTAATTTTGTTTTTGGATTAACTTGCCTTGCCAAAAATTCATGTAGTGTAATGTTTTCTTCTTGTTTGGCTCATAACTCCTAAACCATAGGGAATATGTTCATGAAAAACTTCATGGCTAATTCATATCAAGATGATGTGTCCAGAACAAGGAAGACAATGGTTTCAGTAAAGGGGGAATACTTTGAAGGTTTGTAATAAAAATATGTTTGATAAAACGTAGCACTGAAGTAATCTGAACCCAGTGACAAAACTTTTTGCAGGACCCTCATACAAAGGGCACCAGGCAGGGGCATCTAGTTAAACCGAATATTGTTGTCGAACCTTGCAGGCATATCTATAAATGTCTATAACCATGGCATACATAGCTGACAAATTTCTACTTTTACAACCTTCTATATGTATGTCCCACACCTATGTGGAAAGTGTATATGAGTCATGTTTGTGAAAATCTGTCTTTCAGGCATATGCAGACAGTGAAGGTGAATATCAATCTGCGCATTCTTGTGGTCAAACTGGGGCCTTTATTACAGATTTGCTTGACACTATAGAATATATCAGTGGTCTGATGGTGTGAAAATGTTGTGAATCTTACTTCACCGGGGAGTCCAACTGATATTGGCTTACAGTTGGGCAAGGCCTGCTATCCTCGTAGCAGGTAAGGGTAGAGGGGGAATGTTTTTATTTCTTTTGTTTCTTTACTTTCATTCCTGTTTCTCTTTCTTCTCTGTCCCTCTCTTTCAGCTCTTCTACTATCTCTTCTATCTCTTTTCTCCCTTTCTCTGGGAGATGACACAAAATGACCAACAAGGATTGATGTGTCGTTAAAACCCAACACAACAACAACAATATACAGTCAAACCTCAATGGCTCGAACATCTTTGGGACCATGGAAATTCGTTCGAGATATGAGTAGTTCGAGCCACTGAGGGTTAATCATGGTGCCAGATCAGGAAGCAAATAGCGATAATTTAGGGAAATCTTTTCGATTTTCTACACAATGATTGTATGTTGAGTGTACTCATTAGAATCGCCTCAGTGAGGCAGTTCTAATGAGTACACACAACATACAATTCCATGATAAAATAAGAAAAAATCCATAAATATTTGTTTTCTTGAGCTATTGGAAGGATTTTGTAGGGACTGAAAAAAAGAGTTTGAATCATCCATGGTAAACAAGCCATTCGGGTTCGAGCCATTGAGGTTATACAGTAAAACTGGGGTTTACAGGCGTATACATTATATTGCCCCCTTAAAAAAGTGGGGACATATTGCTTCTGGCTTGTCCGTTCGTTCGTTCATCACGCTTTCTTGTGCATAGCATAACTTTAGAACCATGTATGCTAATGTTTTGAAATTTCATATATGGATTCCTCATGAAAAAATAGGTGATCCATATAATTTTTCTAATCCAGATTATCTCCCATTTTAGAGTTATTTCCCTTTTAATAAAATAACTCTGGCTTGTCCATTCATTCATTTGTCACACTTTCTTGTGCATAGCATAACTTTTGAACCATGTATGATAATGTTTTGAAATTTTATATATGGATTCCTCATGAAAAAAAAGGTGACCCATATTTTTTTTCTTATCCGAATTATCTAACATTTTAGAGTTATTTCCCTTTTAATTAAATAACATTGAATATTCGTTAGCAAGATATCTCAAAAAGAATTTGAGCTAGAGTCTTGATATTTGGTATACTGATTAGGACTCGGGAGGAGATCACCTGAAATTTTCAACCAATTAAATGTAATGTTGTTGGAGTTATGGCCCTTTGCAATTTTTTGGCCATTTAATGGTGTCACGTTATTGTGTATAGCATAAGTTTAGAACCATGTATGCCAGTGTTTTGAAATTTCATATATGGATTCCTCATGAAAAAATATGTGACCTGTATTTGTTTTTCTTATCCGAATTATACTGCCATTTTAGAGTTATTTCTCTTTTAATAAACCAACATTAAAATCTCGTTAGCAACATATCTAAAAAAAATATTTGAGCTAGAGCCTTGATATTTTATACTGAAGAGGAGATTGCCTGATTAAATTTTCAACCAATAAATGGAATGTTGTTGGAGTTATGGCCCTTTGTAATTTCTGGCCATTTAATGTTGTTGCTATATTGTATGTGGCATAAGTTAAGAACCATGTATGCTAATGTTTTGAAATTTCATATATGGATGCCTCATGAAAACTAGGTGATCCATATTTTTTTTTTTTTTTTTTTATCTGAATTATCTCCAACTTTAGATTTATTTCCCTTTTAATAAAATAATACTGAAATTTCATTAACAAGATATCTCAAAAAGTATTTGAGCTAGAGCCTTGATGTTTGGTACACTGATTGGGACTGAGGAGGAGATCATCTGATTAAATTTTCAACCAATTAAATGAAATGTTGTTGGAGTTATGACCCTTTCCGATTTCTGGTCATTTAATGTTGTTGCTTTATTGTGCATAGCATAAGCTTAGAACCATGGTTGCTAATGTTTTGAAATTTCATATATGGATTCCTCATGAAAAAATATCCGAATTCTCTCCTATTTTAGAGTTATTTCCCTTTGAATAAAATAATATTGAAATCGCCTTAGCAAGATATCTCAAACTGCTTTTGAGCTAGAGCCTTGATATTTGGTATACTGAATGGGACTGAGAAGGAGATCACTTGATTAAATTTTCAACCAACTAAATAAATGTCATTGGAGTTATGGCCCGTTGCAATTTCTGGCCATTTAATTTTACTTTATTGTGCATAGCATAAGTTTAGAATCTTGTATGCTTATTTTTTGAAACTTCATTTATGGATTCCTCATGAAAACATGTGACCAGTATTTTTTGTTTTTTTTCTGAATTATCTCCCATTTTAGAGTTATTTCCCTTTTAATAAAATAACATTGAAATATTGTTAGCAAGATATCTCAAAAAGTATTTGAGATAGAGCCTTGATATTTGGTATACTGATTGGGACTGAGGAGATCACTTGGTTAAATTTTGAACCAATTAAATGAAAATTGTTTGAGTTATGGTCCTTTGCAATTCCTTTTAATAAAATAACATTGAAATCTCGTTAGCAAGATATCTCAAAAGGTATTTGAGATAGAGCTTTGATATTTGGTATACTGATTGAGACTGAGGAGGAGATAACCTATTAATTTTCAACCAATTTCATGAAATTTTTATTTGAATTATGTCCCTTTTGAAATTTCTGGCCATTTAATGTTGTTGCTTTCTTGTGGTAAATCATATCTTAAGAACCATATATGATAAGTAGATGACCTGATTTACTTTTGAATAAATTTTGAAAAGCATTTAAGGAATTATGGCCCTTTGTAGATTGGGCCATTTTTACCTTGTATTATCTTTAGAGGCAAGCATATGGTTGGGGGCATAGTGTTTTACAAACACAATTTCTAGTTTTTCTTATTACTTCTCAAAAACATAGATTATGGGTACTCGTTAGAACCGTCTAAGCAAGGCGGTTCTGTTGAGAACCCACAATCTATGTTTTGAGCAGAAATATGAAAAATATCAGAATTTTTATCTGAATTTTCATTTTTTGGTGGTAAAATTTTCAGTATATTTGAATAGGCTCGTAATGATTATTTTTAAATGCTATCTCCGCCTGAATGTTTCTTCCATTTGACAAGGACATTAGTATTATGTGAATATGCCTATGCAAAATGTATTCTTCAGTGTCATTGTATTTTCACTATATGAAGTGGGTGGAAATGCCAAACATTTGGTTATAACACACATTAATATAGGTTTTGTAGTGCACATGGCTGATAAAACTAAGAAATCGATTAAACTGAGCTTAAAAAAAAAAATGAAAAAAAAAAAAAAAAAAAACACAGAAAAATGTTGAAATTTGCCTAATAATGTATGCCCCCCTAAACCCTGGTTCTCACTATATCTTTTAGAGGAACATTGGGGTCCAGATTATGCAATGTTTCTTATCAGCATAAAAATTTCATGGCCATAATTCCTTATAAAAATATATGTTGTGTTTTTCCCCTTAATTTGAAAAACAAAAAGTATGTATGTTAATATATTACCTTAATGGTAAAAAATACTCCTGCTCAAATGGGGACAACCCAAACTCAACTGTGCTTTATCTTGGGCATTTGAGCAGGGTTCAGAATAATTTATTTCTGAAATGAAACACACAAAAATATGCTATGTATTTCCTTAACTCATGTCCAGATGAGATTCATGATGGCATGAATTTGGAGTTGTACTACGCATGATACAGAGCTATGGACATACTTATGATACAGAACTATGTACCTTTTGGACATACATTTCATGATATAATCAAAGCTCTAGATAAGAGAGTGTCCAGATATACATCACGAAAACATACCTGTATAATTTTGACCCCCTTAAACCCCACTTTTATTAATAAAACTGGGGTTTACAGGGGTATACATTATTTTTCTTATTTCTCTTCAAAAACATAGATTGTGGGTAATTAGAACTGCCTCACTGAGGCAGTTCTAACAAGTACCCATAATCTATGTTTTGAGCAGAAATATGAAAAATATCAGTGTTTTTTTATCTGGAAATTTTCGTGGGCGTGGTTATAACTGCTTGAGGGAGGAGTTAGTTGCCTCAATAAGACAATTCTAATGGGTATAAGAACATATATTCTTGTGAAGAGTAAATCATAGTTCTAGTTAAGATTATTTTTTCAATCAAAAAGTACAGGTTCTGATTAGAAGCTAGGCACTGCTAATGAGTACCGCCATATATGTTTTTGAGAAATAATACATTACAAAAACACACCTATTCGCTCAAAACATAGATTGTGGTTACTTGTTAGAACCGCCTCACCAAGGCGGTTCTAATGAGTACCCACAATCTATGTTTTTGAGCAAAAATAAAAAAAATAATGTGTACCCCTGTAAACCCCAGTTTTACTGTATAAAAGTGAGGTTTAAGGGGGTCAATATTAAATAGGCATGTTTTTGTGATGAGAAAAACTCTGAATCCTCTTCTTCTCTTAAGCTATGAATAAGAAAAAAATATCATTAGGCTTTGGTTGATGAAAAAAAAACAAAAAAAACAAACATACATCTAGAACTATAAAAATGCTGCTATTCATGCATTACGAAAACACGCCTATTCAAATATATATAAAATTTCATCCCCCAAAACTGAAAATTTTCACATAAAAACTCAGATATTTTTCATATTTCTGCTCAAAACATAGATTACATGTTCTTATTTCTGTTCAAAAACATAGATTGTGGGTATCGCTGAGGCAGTTCTAATGAGTACCCACAATGTTTTGAGCAGAAATAAGAAAAATAATGTATACCCTTGTAAACCCCAGTTTTACTATATAAAAGTGGGGTTTAAGGGGGTCAAAATTACATAGGCATGTTTTCGTGATGATACAGAATTTGGAAGTTATACTTCATGATACACATAGCTCCAGATAATGCACTTCTATTATTTCTCCCTGAAAACATATTGTGGGCACTCATTAGAAGTGTTTCATTGAGGCACTTCTTATGAGAAACAACAGCGTATGTAATCTTGGAGAAATAAGGAAAACAATTTCCTGATACTCTTTATCTGAAACTGTGATACAGAATATAAAAGAACTTGAAGATAACAGAACTTGGTACTGTGCAGAATGCTGTAATTAGACTTTTTTACACCTAACACAATTGATTACTCTGTAAGTTTGTTAGGAAACTGTCACTTTGTGATACAAGTAGTGAAACGTTTATCTAGTTGGCAAAGATTGAATTACATTAGCCAAGCACACTTATGTGAAATATGTTGTTCATGATACAAAATCATAGCTCTAGATAAGAGGATGAACAAATTTTAATGAGTATGTGGTTATTGACACAACACAATAGATCTGTTCAGTGCAAAGCACTGGTCAAAAACACAAGCAAACTTAAATCCGATACAAAACTGTCCAGATTGCAAAGTTGCTTAAAGGGAAGAGCCCACAAACTTTAACTGTCACTTCAGTGAAAAAGGGTTAAAGAGGCAAACATTTAGCCACAAAATAAATCCGTTGAGCGGTTTTGGAGATATGGTCTTTTGTACATTTCACAATAACTCTCTATAGAGGCCGCCATTTTGTCAGTCATGTCACGTGACCAAATAAGAAATTTCTAATTTCAAGCATAAGGGTAAGTTGTATTCTCTTAAAAACAGTAAATTTTCATTATATGCAATAAAAGGGATATAAATTGGCCATTCACTGAAACTGAAATTATCTTGCATCAGAATATTTGATATTTTTGATTGTGAGTTTATGATGTCATAAACTCACAGCCTAGTTCTGGACTCACATTCCAATTTTTTAATAAACCTTTATAACTTTCTTATAGATTGGTCGATTTTCATGAAACTTTTTGCAAAATGCTAAGCTACTGAATGCCTTTCTTCCAAACTACAAGTACTAGTTTATGGGCCCTTCCCTTTAATAGTTTAGTCCCCCCCACATACCCCAGTTTTCACAATTGTACTTAAGGCTCCATATTCCGCAAAGGTAGACATTTTATCATCCAAGAAAGGTTTAATAAATTGATATATGGTATTAATACAATCATAAAATGTGGCACCTGACAACCTGTAAAATTTCAGTTAGTCCCTTGTTCTTATCGTATCTCGGAATTAATAACACCAAAATTTATTAAGGGATATGATAAAGAAAAACAAAAAACATTTCATTTTTGATCCAGTTCAAAAAACAGAGACTAACTGAAATTTTACAGGCTGTCAGATGCCACAATACAATATATCAATTTATTAAACCTTTCTTGGATAAACAAAATGTCAATTTTTCAGGAATATGGAGCCTTTAAATTAACATTGTTTGAGGTGTTCATCACATAGAATTGTTAACATAAGGGCAACTGGTTTGTGCCTACAGTGCAGTGTGCATACAGATTGTTTTTCATTACTTTTCTGGGCCTCTGGAAACTCTGTTATCAGTCCACACAAAACACTATCCCATATTCAATTAGAATTTTAACAGGAAAATGACTGATGTGATCCTGAATTTTTTAATGTTTTACTTTGAAAAGTACTAAAAGTGAGGACAGTTGTGGGATCATAGGTTATATAGCAATCAGCGCAATCCCCTTACAAGATTGTTGGACAACTCGGCATGTAGCAAACTTGGCACATAACCACTCGGCACATAACAAACTTGGCATCATAACCAACTCAGCCTATACAAACCCGGCCCATAATTGACTGATTAGTCCAATTATCTATTGTTATGTTGATCCAATGTTGCAAACAACCAATTAAAGGTTACCTTTGAACTTATTTCATTTTAACTTGAAGGTGGCAAATATTTTTAGTGTAAGTGTCATGCTTAGCCGCTTAAAGCAAATAGTAAAATTTATAAAAATGGAATTAATATTAAATTCATCTTTTTCAGCAAATTTTCGACATCAGGGAGAAAGCAAACATTTGCCATTAATGATTATGTTGCCAATTCTTGACCCAAATTAGATGATGCTACAACCCTGATTTTAAAAATAATGAACAAATGATAAATATTTTTTTCAGAATAAGAATCTTTATCCATAATCCTCATGCAGGATAACGGTTTTGGAAGTGTGTTGTTTAATGGCCCAGTAAAAAGATAAGATGATGCCGGGCCGGTCCATTTTGTACACTATTCAGTAGATCTAACTACGGCTGTAATCAAAGCACTGACAACACTGGTGGATCTCATTACCGCTGTTATGAAAGCACAGCTGTAACCAAAGCGCTGACAGCACTGGTGGTCGATTGTCTCTGAGTGTATGCCAGAAAAAATGATCCTGAACGGAGACTTAGACTGTTTCATTTAATGCTTAAATATCTGTACTTTAAGTGAACAGTTAGACTGATCAGACCCCGCGTTCTGCGGCATCTGAGCTGGGTCTACACTGTTTGCCAGTGTTCCAGTACCTGAGCTCAGTCCAGATTTTACAGTTAATTAATACTATTCACGCACTGCTCCGACGTCACAGGAGGAAAAGCACTGCTATAAATAACCCTTACCTTGATTTTGTACATGGTCACATGGACAACAGCAGACAGGAAGTTTCTGTAGTAACTTTGGGTCGATTGATAAACAATTAATCAAAAGATTTAAATTTTCGGAGGATAATGTGTTATTTTATTATTTCTGTCCATTTCTGCTCAAAACAGATCATGTGCAACAATTCTACCAAGCTACTTCAATCAATGATTTTGAGCAGAAATAAGATAAACTCTTGGAAACCATCCGTTTTACTATATGAGCTTCGTAGCGAGACAGCTTCAGGGGTTCCAATCAGATAAGACAAAAACTGGCCTGCTCAGTCTCAAAACCACAAATTTTGGCATACAGCAGGCTAAGTAATTATACTTTCCAAGTAGCGAACAACAAAAGCGTTGATCAGACAGTTCAGACGGCACGGATGCGCAGATTGATCTGCACCTTTGTTGATCATACATGCAGTTTGCAGGTTTTCTTACAACAAGGCTCAAATATTAAAGGGGGGGTACATTGTTCCAAGCATCAGTTTCATATTTTTTTAATTACCTGCCAGTCAACACTTGATTAATCAAGTAATTAGAGTATTAGTGTAACAGTTATGTCCTTTTCATGGCCTACTGAATGGTTTAAGAGATAATTTAAAAAAAAAAAAAAAACGAAAAAAACACATAAATTTATCTTTCTAAATTTTTCCTTTTTAAAATATTATCTGAAAAAATGTAAAATACTTATATAAATAGATGCATAAATTTATAGCTATGTATGTGTGCAGATTTTGCTATGTGCCAAGTTGGCACGGGCCGAGTTGGTTATGTGCCGAGTTGGTTATGTACTGAGTTTGCTATGTGCCGAGTTGACCCGGCACCCCTTACAGAATCAATGGATCTTCAAAAATCTATCTAAGAATAGCAAAGACCCAGATGATCTTCTGCAGGTGCTCATGTTGATTTGAGACTTTCATATCCTAATATGAGCCAGTGCATGACAAAAGCTACAAAATGGCATGTGAGCTCAGAGAGATCAGCCTGGGCAGCCGCCCAGTCTGATCAGTCTTTGCTGTCCGCATGAAGAAAGCTTGGGTTCTTAGCTACCCATTGAGCGCACAGCAAAGACTGATCAGACTGGGCATATGCCCAGGCTGATCTGAGTCTTCGCTGGGCACACATGCCATTTTGTAGGTTTTGTCATGTGCTGACTTATATGTCTTAAGGTAAACTTGGATGCACTTTGTGATTTTGCCACTATTTTTCAAAAGTAGACAACTTTTGTGGAAAGGAATCAGGAATTAACTTACCTATAGTTTACTTTCTTTCAGAATGGGTACTACCCTTTTAGGAAGCAATTTGCTCACAGAAGGAGACCTTCTGCTGAAACACTTCTAATGAGTACCCACAATATAAAGTCGACTCTTGTTGTCTTGAAGTCTTAGGGACTCTGAAGTCTAAGGGACTCTGATGTCCGTACCTCGACATATCAAATTGGAGATAAGCGAGGTCGAGATAACGAGAGTCAGCTGTATGTTTTTAAATACGAAAACTATTATCTAGATACCCCCTCTTATCTGGATCTGGCCTGTGCTGAATATTACCTCTGGCTTGTCAGAGATGGTCTGAGCTTAGCAGCTACAGTCATTTTATTGGACACCGTATATTGAATGAGGAACACAGATAAAATGATTTTTTTACAAAGAAAAACATTTTTTTTTAATTGTCCAAGAAAGTCTGTGTTTGACATTGTGCTATAACCATCCTATTGAGATACCAAACCAAAATGTTCATGACAAATAATAAAAAAAATCATCTGAATACCCTGCTGGGCTGAAACCTTATACATGCATGTGTAATACTAGGTGTTTCATTGTAACTGAATACTAGAATCAATGAAGCAAATAGACTTAAAAGTTCTGTATAAATTCTGTACATTAGATTGCTTAAGATTCAGTATAACACTTTTTACCCCAAATGTAAAGACACCGTAACTTTTTACCATACATTTTTCAACAAGGCTATTGTGTGTCTAAAAAAACTGATGGCTGGATAGTAGACAGATGCTGTGTTATATGCTATCCTAACTTGAATCCTGAGGGTAAATATGGTTATACACGAGGGTCTGGATGGGGTTCATTAGAAAAGACATCACGAAAACATGCCTGTATAATTTTGACCCCCTTAAACCCCAATTATTTATAGTAAAACTGGGGTTTACAGGGGTAAACATTATTTTTCTTATTTCTGCTAAAAACATAGATTGTGCGTACACGTTAGAACTGCATCACCAAGGCGGTTCTAATGAGTACACACAATCTATGTTTTGAGCAGAAATATGAAGAATATAGGAATTTTTTATCTGAAAATTTTCATTTTTTGGAGGTAAAAATATATTTGAATAGGTATGTTTTCGTAATGAGTTGCCATTTTTCATACTGTGAAAAGTGGACCAAAATATATGGATGGACCTAAAGAATATTAAGATTGATAAATTATTTTAAGAAATTCAGAATACAATACTCTTTACAGAGAGTTGTTTTAAAAATGATTATCAGAGAAATAACATGAATAAAAAAAATATATTATTTTAAAGAAAGAGAAAAACTTGCATGAAAACTATAGAGTACAGAAATATAGGATATCATCCAGATCTTCATGTATTTTTTTCACAGATTTGGTTTACATTGTAACAGACTTTGAACATAGTATGGGGTTGTGCTTTGCAACAAAAAGTGTTCTATTATATACCTTTTCCATGTAAATGTGAAATTTTGGTACTGCCCCTATGGTGCCCGGCAGCATTAACCCTTGTCATGCTGAATAAATTAAGATGCCACACCCACTGCTAATTATCAGCCAATCAGATCACATGATCCAGGTTGTTGATACAAATTCGCATTCTGATTGGCAAACAATGCAGATCCAGATCAGTTGGAAGCCAACTGATCTGGATCTACACTGTTTGCAAAGGCAGGGTATAACGGGGTTCAGCAGGACAAGGGTTAAAAATCTACCTATTTGTTGAATTTTGTTAGAATTTCCCTGACAGTGAGGTGATCCTATTCAGATGCCACAATATGCAATTACAAATAAAACTGTATTTGTACCAAACATTCTGACACCTTACCATACTTATCCTAGAATTTAAAAAAAAAATCCATTTAGCTACCTGGGCCCATTTGTTCAAAGCATCGTTAGCTTAAGCTCATTAGTGGTCAAATTTTAACTGTTCTAGTAAGTACAATATCTAATTCACAGGTATTTTTGCTGAAAAAAAAATGTGAGTAGCTTTTGCAAATGCAAAAGCTACTCACATTTTTTCAGCAAAAATATTACAGGTAGTATATATGCAATATTTAATGATCAAAGCTTTAATGATATGTTAACTAATGACATCATTAGCTTTGAACAACTTGGCCCTGATGTGTTTTAAAGGCAAAAACTGTTGGCCCAGATCTGACGGTGTGTTCTGCAGCATTTTATCTGGTTGGACGCTGTTTGCTAGGGTCTGTCTGTTTAATACTTAGTGTAAATATACAATGTAGTTGGAACTGTTCATCTAATGTTGTACACTACAAAACCCCATCGGATGTTATGCAACTTCCTAGATGTGTGTATGACATGATACCATCAGTTTGAACTTGTGTCTTGAATAAGATTGACAACTGCTTTGAATTCAGCATGTTAATGGGGTAATTGTGTTACCTCTGAGACAGAGGAATGGTTTGAATTTAGAATTTATAAAGGTATTTATGATACAATTGCTTTATGCTATGGTGTGAATGGGAACTCAAACAATGTTCAGTTAACCCCAAATTTAAGAATTATAACACATACCTTATTTACCCTTAGGTTTTGGATAGACATGCATATACAGTGTAGACCCAGGTAAGATGCTGCAAATGTGGCAGCAATTGAGATCTACATTGTTCAACATCCTATAGTTTTTTGGACAGGTAGAAGTTGGAACTATTCAAATTTTGGGACAAGTATGATACAGTTATGGTGGCTGAATGCTTAGGGTAAGTACAGTGATGAGTTAGGGTAAAATTGAATCCGTTTATGCTTAGCATCCCATGAAAGGGACATTGGCAAATAGTGTATACCCAGAACAGATGCAACAGAATGCAGCATCTGATCAGGGTCTAGACTGCACTAAATGCTTGAATTTCTATTAAACATGGTAACACATCACGAAAACATGCCTATATAATGTTGACCATTTTAAACCCCACTTTTATATAGTAAAACGGGTTTACAGGCGTATACATTATTTTTCTTATTTCTATCCAAAAACAGATTGTTGGTACTCATTAAAACCGCCTCACTGAGGCGATTCTAATGAGTACCAGCTATCTATGTTTTGAGCAGAAATGTGAAAAATATCTGAATTTTTATCTTAAAATTTTCATTTTTTGGTGGTAAAATTTTCAGTATATTTGAATAGGCTTGTTTTCGTAATGAATAAAAACTGGACACTCTTTACCTTGAACCTGTCCAAAGAGTAGAAGAGTCCACTTGGCATATATGATTAGAGTGCATACACTAAGTGTTCCAACAACGAGCTATCAGTGAAGAGCCAGATCAAATGCCACAAAAAGTGGCATCTGATCAGGATCCACACTGTTTGGCCCTCATCCATCAGTTCTCAGAAACGTGAACATGTATCCGCAAGGTCTTGTTGAAATTTTAGACAATTATGGTAAAGAGTTAAGGTGTCCGAATACTTAGGGTAAAGGGGTACATAAAGAAATCTTTTTGCAGAAAATAATGTAAATAAACTTATAAATGAGAAAGTATTGGCTTTGTTTTCATTTGTATCATTGTTTAATTGCCATAAATTGCGTCACAAAGCAAAAACTTTAAGGATTCCTCAAGGTTTTAAACGGCAACATCAAGGACGTAAAATACTGTCTTTGGCAACACGAAAGAAATGTCCCCGTCTCGAGTGGCTGAAAAACACATCGTGATCGAGGCATTCGTTACCTGCTTACAAAACCGTTGTATTCTGCTGAATGTAGAACAATTATGTTAAGCAGTTAAGTGTCCGAATACGTCCGGTAAATAGGGTACATCAAGAAATCTCTTTCCTGTAAATGATGTAAATAAACTTTTAAATGAGAAAGAATTGGCTTTGTTTTCATTTGTATCATTGTTTACTTGCCTTAAATTGCGACACAAAGCAAAAAGTTTAACTGCAACATCTAAGACGTAAAATACCGGTCCTACTGATCACCGCAGGGCACCGTAAAATACTGTCTTTGGCAACATGAAAAATGACCTCGTCTCGACTCGCAACAAAACACATGATGATCGAGGCATTCGTTACCCATTTACAAAACCGCTCCATAAATTCTGCTGAATGTATTTATAGACTCTGTCTTGATCAAATTGCAGTACAAACAGCAAGTATCAGTATAATCACTGTTTTGCCGAAAGCATTTTGGACGGGAAAAATAGTCTGACGTATGTTGTTTTATGATATAAAAATGCAAAAAACTAAGGGCATTAAAAACAAGAGACCAAATTCGGACCACACACGCTCTGCTGACCCGAAATGTCTGTGGTTACTGACCCCAAGTCTCCGTCACAATTCTCATTTCGTTTTCGTAACTGATATGATCATTATACAGGGATGGCTCTAACTTTCTGACTGGGTCGGCCTATTTACCGACAAGAAAAGTCAAGGACCGACTTCAACAGTCAAGAACCGACAAAAAGCATCGAGTTATTTGCAATAAAATGTCATCTAAAACAAGATACATCATCAGGATGGGGGAAAGAAGTGATTACATTTTGGAGACCTTTACCTTATTTTCAAGGTCACAACATTATAAATACTCGAAAAGGAGCCTAAAGGATCCTTGTTAATAAAGTAAAAACATTTTGTGCGCACAATATCTCTTTAACCAATGGCTGGAATTTGACCGAACTAGCACAAATACATCATAAGGATGGGGCAAAGAAGTGATTAGGTTTTGGTGACCCTGACCTTATTTTCAAGGTCACTACACTATAAATACTCAAAAATGTGAGCATTGTTAATGCAGTAAAAAGTTTGTGTGCACATTATCTCTTTAACTAATGGATGGAATTTGACCAAACTAGCACAGATACATCATGGGGGAAAAGGTGACCTTGACCTTATTTTCAAGGCCACTACATTATAAATACTCGAAAAGGAGCCTAAAAGAGCCTTGTTAATGAAGTAAAAAGTTTGTGTGCACAATATCTCTTTAACCAATGGCTGGAATTGGACCGAACTAGAACAGATACATCATAAGGATGGGGCAAAGAAGTGATTAGATTTTGGTGACCTACGCTAAAAAAAGCGAGCTTTGTTAATGCAGTAAAAATATTGTGTGCACATTATCTCTTTAACCAACAGATGGAATTTGACCAAACTAGCACAGATACATCATCAGGATGGGGAAAATAAGTGATGAGATTTTGGTGACCTTGACCTTATTTTCAAGGTCACTACATTCTAAATACTTGAAAAGGAGCCTTGTTAATGAAGTAAATGGTTTGTGTGTACAATATCTCTTTAACCAATGGCTGGAAATAGACCGAACTAGCACAGATACAGCATAAGAATAGGGCACAGAAGTAATTAGATTTTTTTATTAGATTTTAGTGACCTTGACTTTATTTTCAAGGTCACGCCGGCACTTGGAAACTTAAATTTTGTTAGAAAAAGGTTTGATGCTTTATGCTGGGGGTATCGAATAAGCGCTGCTTATTGACAATTTTCATTCAATTTGTGCTTGTTTGGATTTGTCGGTTTCCTCTTCCTCTTGGTGTCTGGGAAGGGCTGCGGTTTGTGATTGTGGCACTCCCTGGACTTTTCTCTTACCTTTTTTTATGGCTTCAGTCTGGAAGCATTGATTAAGGATTTATGAGTTTTATTGTCCTTAAGATTTTTCAGCTTGTAAGTGAAATTGGGTCGGTATCCATGATACGGGAAGGTCCGGACCACTTATCTGTGAGTTTAGAAGAAAGACCTTGAGAATTTTATCCTGTTTCAGAATTACTAAGTCGTCTACTTGGAATTTTGGTTGTTCTGCCCTTATATCGTATGCATGTTTTGCCTTTGCTTGTGCTTTCTCTAAGTTTGATTTTGCAATTTCCTTAACAACTTTAAGTCTGCTAATTAATTGTTCAAAATACTGCTGAACATTCTGACCAAGAGTAGGTTTTGGTACCAGTGAAATGTCAATGGGTAAGTGTATTTCCTTGCCAAACAATAGATGGTATGGGCTGAATCCAGTACTCTCAGTACATGGAGTTGACCTGAAAGCCATCATGCTACTTGGGAGGAGCGAAGGCCAATTCATCTGATCCTTATCTGTATAAGCTCTCAGTGTCTAGGCCAAAGTTCCATTCGCTCTCTCTACAGTAGCATTTGTCTGTGGGTGGTAGCTGCTTGTGTGAAGCAGCTTGACTTCAGAGTTCACAGATTGCATTCACAAGCTTGGACATGAAGTTTCTTCCACGGTCAGACACAATGGTTCTGGGCGCCCCATACCTTGTAAATATTTCATTATACAAGATATCGGTGATCTCTTTGGCTTCCTGTTTCTAAAGTGAAAAAGCTTCTGTCCATTTAGAAAAACTGTCTACCACCAGAAGCACATACTGAAAACCTTGCTTGGTTTTAGGAAGAGAGCACAATATATCAATGTGTATCCGCTCAAAGACCTCTTCAACTGGCAAAGGATTAAGAGGAACAGCATTTCTGTTTCTCTCAACCTATTTTGGTACATTTTGGGCTACCAATACTTTTGCTTTATGGTTGCAAAAGTCTTTTTGATGCCAAAATGCCCACCTCCGGCTTTGCTATTATGATACGCTGCTAAAACCTCATTACATTTAGCTGTGGGCAAAGTAATTTGTAAAATAAAGCCTTGTGGGTCAGTTTGTTTCAGCTTCTTAATTCTAGGGTTAAAGACATGATACAAAATTCCATCATTTAAAAATACTGATTTTCTGCAACTACAGTTACAAGATTTGCCAGGTCTTTATTTTCTGGTACTATACCTGACTCAAGATATGCTATTATAATTTTAAAATCATCACATTCTCTCTGCAATTTTGAAATATCAACTGGATTTTCATGTAGTTGCGGTCATGGTACCAAAGCCGTAATCCAAACTCATAAATCCATAAACGAATGACGAATCGGAATGTTCAGACCAACAGACATGGACCCCAGAACAAAGGGTGTAATCAGGCGTCCGCGGATAGTAAGCATTACTTGGTAAGCAAGCTTCGCCCACCATGCCCATAGGCCTGAACGAAGGAAATATCGGTAGAAGCGTATGTCCGGGATTTGGGAAGTCTACTTATGGCGCGTCACTGGCAAAAACATCAGAAACAATTCTGGAAACTGCCACATTGTAGGGATTGACTAGATCATGGTGTCTCCCATAGAACTTCTTAAGTGTTGCTACCAGTTTGGTTTTTTTGATACCCCTGGCTCAACAACTTTGTAGTGAGCACTTTCCCACGATTGACCATGAAATATTTTCTACGGTCATTCTCTCCCTTCCGCTGATTCAAGAAGGGCAGTTGTCAGTTTCTGGCGAAAGAATGTGCACAATACTGGTTAACCGCTTAGAGGACTAAGCCTGCCCAGTCAACGTGTGGTTAGGTAAACTGACAGCGCTCGTCATGACCCCATTGGGTTGACTGGGTCGTAAAACCTCAACACAAACAAACTTTCCCACGCTCCATGAAGTCCTGATAATTTGAACAGGTTCTGGCATAACGGATTAACTGTGAAACATAAACGCCGTATGCTGGTTCAGAAGGGATATTACTGCTCAGGAATTGAAAGTTAACAATGGGAAAATTGAAGTCATCCCGTTTGTCGTAAAGCCTAGTAGTAAGCTTTCCATTGTCAATGTAGAGATAACAATCCAAGTATGAGGAGGAGGCTGCAGTCTCCGTTGTTTCCTTTATTTCAAGTTCACGTGGATAGATGAATTCTAAATACTCTGTAAATTTTGTGTTTTTCAGAGACAATACATCATCTATATATCTGTAGGTGAAATTGAATTGTTGTGCGAGGTGTTTCTTGCCTGCTTTGAGGAGACTTTTGTACAAACCCCGCCTCATACGAGTATAAAAACAAGTCGGCAAGTAACGGTGCACAATTAGTGCCCATCGGTATGCCGATTGTTTGCTGAAATATCCGACCGCCGAACTCCAAAAAAATATTGTCGATTAGATATTCCAGCATCTTTATGACATCTGCATCTGAGTATTCTTGTGGCGCATCAGAGTGATCCCGAACGAAGTATGTGTCTTTGTAGCCAATGACAACATACTGAAATCGACGGTTACCATTCTTGTGGAAGAAACACTGTTTGATAATTGCTTTTAATTTAGATTTCAATTTATCATGAGGAATAGTAGTGTAAAGAGTAGAGAAATCGAAAGATTTAATACTGTTGACGGAATGAAGAGATTGTGCCTTTAGGTTTTCTAAGAGCTCTTTGGAGTTTTCAGGATCCACATCTGATTATTACCACTTCTGTTATATGCAGTGTCACAATACTTCTGAAGGCCTTCTTTAACTGCGGTTAGTATTCGTGTTAGAATCTGAGAAAGAGGCTTGGTTGAGCACTTAGATGAACCCGCAAAATATCTCTGCTTGTACGGATTCTTGTGGTTTAGGAATCCAGTACAGTTTGGGAAGGTCAATATCTTCCGCATGGAGGGCAATTCCAAATGTCAGCATCACCGAATGGTGGTTTTGTAGAATTTCTTCCTTGGACATAGCAGTAAGATTATATGTTGGGTTTCCGGCATTGGTACTCATATCAAGCTCTTCCATTAAGACTTTTGCCTTGTCTCCGGATCGAAAGGGGTTTGAAAGTAAACTGGGTCAAGATCAAGTGTTCCGCTGCATTTACAATGGGAGGGTCATGATACTCAAATGTGACTCAGACTCAATGACGGCCTCTTCGTAAAACTTTAACCAGTGGGTTTGGCTTGACGATATGTCTTTGGCTTGGCCCGCCGTGGTTCAACTATTGGTTTTCATTTACTCTGGCATACAGTAGAATTAGCCATGAGTACTCGTCTTTGTTTATTATAGTGATTAATTGATTTTTATTTTTTCGCTTTGATGCATTGACTGAGTTGGGAGCCTTTATGCGAAACGAATTTTTATGTATTTCTGTATTAAGAGTAGCATCGGGACCCAAGGTGAAGTTGGCTAGCTGTAAAAGTGCTTTAAACCCCTCGGTGGTTGACTCTACTGACCGTTTTAAGGCGGTGGTCCCGATGTTAGTCTTACTCTTTGTTGCTTTGTGGTTTATTCTACGAGGCGATTTGTTTTATGTCTTACCTTGTGTCATTTTGTTCTTGTGTTTTTCAGTCCTTCTAGCATTGCGATTACCTCGCTTGGGGAAGAGAGAGGGCTAATCTTAGTGCTTTTCGTATGTTTGTTCGATTTGTGCTTGTTTGGATTAATCGGTTTCCTCTTCCTCTTGGTGTCTGGGAAGGGCTACGGTTTGTGATTGTGGCACTCCCTGGACTTTTCTCTCACCTTTTTTTTTTTTTTTTTTAAATGCGTTCTGCAGATTTTAGAAGGTGCATCTTAATTTGGTGAGTCACGAGAAACTGAGGCTGGGTTTGTTTTGTTTTTTTTCAAGTGATTAAGAATTGTATCCAAGTCCTGACCTCGTATGGATAGACACTTTGCTGTGAGAGTTTTATCAGATGATTTTGTATTAATCTGAGCATCTTTTGAGGGTTCTAATTGGGAATAATCTATTCTTGATATTGCGTCAGCATTCTGATTTTGTGTGCCTTTTCTGTGTTGTATGGTAAAATTCTAGCTCTTGATCTTTCTGATCCACCTAGCAAATTTACCAGTAGGCTCTTTTTTTGTCTATGAGCCATTTCATGGCTGCATTGTCAATGTAGATGGTAAAGTGTCGTTGAGAGAGATAGTCGGTAATCCTCAATACCAGATATGATTGCAAGACATTCAAGTTCATTCCTATGCCAATTTTGTTCTTCAAGGTGTATTGCACGGCCCCCACAGGCAATAACATACTCTCGACCGTCATTATCTACCTGACCTAACACGTACTCTAGGGCTCCCCCCACTAGCGTCAGTTGACAGACAAAATCTTTGTTCGTGTCAACAAAGTGCAAGATAGGAGGGCTAACCAGGGCCTCTTTTAGAGTTTCAAATGCATTTTGACACTCAGATGTCCAATCAGAGGGAGAGAAATTTCGTTTTTCTTCCTTTTTTGGAAGTTCATTTAAAGAGATGCAAATTCTAGCAAAGTTCTTAACAATTCTCCTATAATAATTACAGAGGCCTAAGAAACCACGCAATTGTTTTTGAGTTTTGGGAACTGGGAAGTTTTGAACCTTATCAGTCTACAGCCACGCCATTTTCTGAGAGAATATGACCAAGGAAGACAACTCTGTCTATACCAAATTAACATTTAGATGGTTTAAAGTAAGTTTAGCAACTCTTAGTCTTTGAAAAACTTCATGAAGATGCTTCAGGTGAACCTCCAGGTTAGGGCTGAACACCAGGATATCATCGATATAACACAGGACGAACTTCCAATTTAAGCCCTTCAGAACGAGTGACATCAGTATCTGAAAACTCATAGGGGCATTCCGCAAGCCAAATGGCATTCTGGTAAACTCAAATACACCCTCATGAGTCACAAAAGCTGACTTTTTGCCTCGTCTCAGGATCCAAAGGGATTTGAGAGTCAGCTTAGTTAAGATCAAGTGTCGAGAATATCAGGGCACGCGATTCACCCAAGGCATCAAACACATCTTCAGTTCTTGGGAACGGATGGGAAATCGGAATTGTAATTTGATTCAGCTTCCTGTAATCCACTGCGAACCTCCAAGACCCTTTTTTACTAACACTACTGGGGAGTTCCAGACCGAAGAGGATCTTTCGATTAAATTAGCTTCTAGCATTTCATTCGATTGTTTTTCAGTTTCGGCCTTTTTTACAGGGTCTTGTCTATATAATCTGGTGAACAGGTTTGGCACAAAGTATTGTTTTGCCAATATCGGACATAGAATTAGAAAATACATCACTATTTGCATTTAAAAATTGACACAGCTTTTGTTTCTGCTGTCCATATAGGTTTGGATTCTTTACATCAAAAGAAAATTCAGCACAGTTTGGAACTCTCTCAGTAGCATCAGCACATTTATCGATATGGCAAATTGTAGCACTATTATCGTCATTAAATGAATAGACTTGTTGTCCATCAACTACATTTACATTTGCAATAACTCTACTTGGGAACAATGTGACAGCATTTTTGTAGGGTTCATTAACCTTATAGCTGTTTTGTTGTTTTTAATATTAACCAAGATTGATATTTTGCAGACTCCCTGCAGGTTCAAGTAGCACTGTAGCACACTGAGCAGCCTTTGAGAATTTAACAGGAATTGTAACTTCGGACTCTGCTGGTATGACTACCTTCTTGACACTTCTAGCATAGTAAAACTTACTGTCACAAGTTGATGCTACGCAACAAGATTGTCATGAATTGTCATAACACGCCGATGGAAATGAATGTTGACTTTGTGTTCATGCATAAAATCGAGTCCTAAAAGAAGTGGATGGTGTAGCTGTTCTATAATAATAAAACTTTGTTCAACTTTAAGCCAGAAATTTTCAAAGTAATTTTAGTTTCACCTAAAACATGGTGTCGTTCTCCGCCAACACCAACAATACGGGCAATGTTTGAAAGTCGAATCTCAAAACGGTCATCTTTATTTATTTTATCAAAGATTTCCTTTCGGAAACAGCTAACACTAGCACCAGAATCCACTAAAGTTTGAATTTTCTTGCCATTTATTTCTAAAAGAATGGTATTCCCGGTCAAGTGAAGTGGCCGCCTTGACTTTCGTCTCAGTTTGTTTCTGGCTATGCAAATTATCTTATTCTGTAAAATGGGTTTTGTTCTTAGAACTGTTTGTTTCCCAGGTGCCCATCCGCTGGTGACTTGCACAAAAAGACAGGCTCGAGTCCCTATTGTGAATTGTGATTTTCATGTCGTTTTTTAAGTGTGCATGTAAACTTTTTCGATATGAACATTAGACCCCATATGCTGCACAATCTTTTTGACTATGAAAAGTCTTACCTCCGCAGCAGCGGCACTTGTAGTTCCCGTTCCTATTTGTCTGAGGCATCTGGCTGTTGCGGGTCTGGTTGTTGCCATGGTTTCTCGGACCTTCTCGCTGACGACTCCCAAGTTTGTGGGGGTGGTTGCCGGTCTTCCCGCTGTTCTCGGCTGAAAGCCATTACTTCCGTCAAAAAGATTGCCTTTGGAAACAAATACAGTTGTACCATAAAGCAAGGTCAATGTCAAGTCTGTCACTCCCATTAAATCAAGTCTGCAGAGCCGTGGTAAGTGCTCTCAGGTTTCCTTTAGTCTCATTGGTCTGAGAGTTATACCAGGATAATGCATGGTCCTTAAGATAAAATGACATGGTTTGATGGCGCCTGTCTACATCAAAATTATGCGCATCTGCAAAGTTATTGAACCAACTAAGCCACTCATCAGCCCTTTCCCCTGGGTTTGCCATGGAATGGGGGCATGACGATATGAAAGTTTGAAAAGAAAGCAAAATATATTTTAAACATGTAACTTGAAGTACAAAGTCAATATATTTTGTTATATCTTAATGGATTATATATATATATATATATATATATATATATATATATATATATATATATATATATATATATATATATATATATACTGCATCTATGCTAAACGTGTTCCTTGCATCTTGCATAATCAAATATACTATTGCATATTTATTATTTTATTTTATAATGTTGTGTATTTATTATTTTTTATTATTTATTTTATGCAATATTATGAAAGATTATAAACGAAAATGTGAGGCATAATAACGTTGTGCCAACGTTAGCAATTTGTTTATTGCTGAATCTGCAAAAGTGACAGAAATGTTGCCAAAATGTGATTTTATATATCAACCAGTATGCATAATTTTGATTTCCATGTTTATATCCAAATTAAGTTGGTGGTGTGGATCAATATCTAAGACTGTAAATCCAAAGAGTTAAAGGTAGGATCAACGGTGTGCCAACGTTGGCCCAACATACCCGGAATACTGTGTAATAGAAATACATAGAGGATATTATATGGGTGCTTATGTATTATTGATTTTATTAAATCCGTTGGAGAAAAGGATAAGATATATATTTGTATCATAAAAAAGAATATATATAAAATAAAAAAAAAATCTTTTTTTTTTTTTTTTTTTTCAAACAAATTGCAGGTCAGATAATACAAGATATCAATTTAATTAGCATCTTAATTTACCATATGCTGTTGCATAAAGCACAAACACAGCATGAAGTAATCTTTATTACTGGCTTACTGGTTCTGACTCTCTATTTGAATGCACCAATAAAGGTCTCAAGATGTGATTTAAAGAAGAAGGATTAAGATTTTAAACATATGAGTATAATTATATTGTATATTCGTTTCTAATGTAGGCAAAAATAATGAACTGCATGCGGCGAATATGAAAGCCTCTTATAGACTGTGCTGTTGTGTAGGCTGATCTGAGTCTGTTGGATGCTCATGTGACATTACAGGTTTTGCTGTACTCTGGCTCATTTGTGATTTTGACATTCTTACAGCACAAACATTGTTTTACTAGAGTAATGGGCCCAGAACGTGATCATGGAAAACAGTGTAGACCCTGATCAGACTCCTCCTCAAGACTCAGGAGAGAAAAAAGCTATATCAGTTTATAACAAGTAAAAAAATATATATATTTTATTGAGATATAGCTTATAAAAAATATTTTATTGTAAAACCACTGCTTTTTAGTGAAATACTGTTTTACAGTCATAAAATATAGTGCTGTGCTGTAACAATGTCAAACTCACAAATGAGCCAGATCCAGAGCAAAGCAAAACCTACAATGTCACATGTGCACCCAGCAAAGACTCAGATCAGCATAACTGTACAGTGATAAGAGGCTTTCATATCCGCCTCATGCAATTCATTATTGGTGCTTTAATAAGAAACGAATATATAATATAATTATACTCACATGTTGATTTGCTGTCGGAACAGCCCCTTTTCACTGGCAAAAAAAATCGGTTGGCATCATACATAATTTCTACGTTTGCCCAACGTTAAAATTGTGCAGGGCTAACGTTGGCCAAACGTTGTAATTAACATTGACATATGTTGGCCCAACGATGACCCACCGAGCAGACCCACATTGGGCCAACGTTGAATGTCTACGTTGGGCCAACGAAATGGACAACCATTATTCAACGTTAGCCCAACGTTAGCATGCCATCTGGGACATTGATCCTTCCCATGGTCCAGTAGTGTGGGAGGCGCAGGCTTCATCTGTTCAGTCCTGATTGCCAAAATTGATTTGTTCTCAGTACTGTCACTACTGTGTGAGTCAAAGCGTGTGTGATAACTTTTGCAGTCTGGTATTGATAAATATATTTATTTATATATTTTAATTACAATACATTTAATTCTTTTCAAGTAGATTTGATCTCATTTAATTGCTCAATTCATATCTTATATGTTTTCAAGTTCAAAACACTCTGTCAACAAGAAACTGAAAGAGGCCCACAATAGATACATAGAAGAAATACTGGGAATCACAAACTCTGTTGACCCAAATGATTCAAATGCAAATTCACAGACACTGACCCACACGAGAACACCTTTGCCATTAAATAATTGTCCTCTCTTGAAAAACTCCAAATTGGACTCAAAAGGCTAAGCACCCCTGAAACAGGATGGTCAACTATATACACAAACACCACAGATAAAGCCAACATCCTCATTCAACAGTTCAAATCAGTCTTCACACCCAAAACACCACTCACGCTTAGTCAACTCTCACGCATGACAGTACAGGACTTAGTGGACGATGGCAACTGCATCCATCCCAAATACCCAGTGAAACCCTGTTCTGTTCCAAAATGTCAAATATCACAGTCTCCCTGAATGGCATATTGAGGCTATTAAAGGACCTCAACCCCCATAAGGCCGCAGGACCTGACCAGCTGAAACCTCTTGTGCTCCAAAAACTCCGTGACGTAATTGCACCGATCCTGCAAGTCATATTCCAACAGTCTCTTGACACTAGTAGGGTCCCCAAAGACTGGAACACTGCTTATGTCTGCCTTCTTTTCAAAAAAGGAGATACTAGCCTTGCATCTAATTACAGGCCAATATCACTGATCTTATGTAAGGTGCTAGAGCACATTGTCACCAAAAACATGGTTTCTCACATGGACCAGCACAACCTGTTATACGACTTACAGCATGGTTTTCGAAGCAAACGTTCATGTCAGACCCAACTTGTGACACTGATAGAAAATCTCATGAGGAACTCAATAGCAGGTAGCCAAACTGACCTTGTCTTTCTTGACTTCTCAAAAGCATTTGACAAGGTCAGTCACCAAAAACTCCTGCTAAAGTTGCACAACTATGGAATCAGAGGTCCCAGCTTGAAATGGATACAGACATTCCTCTCTGGCAGAACACAAACAGTCGTCCTTGAAATTGAAAAATCTGACGCGGTGCCTGTGACATCTGGGGTCCCTCAGGGTTCCGTCCTGGGCCCAATACTTTTCTTAATATACATTAATGACTTGCCTGACAGAACTAGATCTAAGGTACGGTTGTTCGCTGATGATACGGCTATCTACTTGGCAGTTTCCAGTTTACAAGATGCTCAAATATTGCAGCAGGATCTTGATCACCTTCACAAGTGGGAGTTACAATGGGACATGGAGTTCAATCCAAGTAAGTGTGTTGTCATACATGTGACACGAGCCAGAACTCCAATCCCTGGTGAATACCTGCTGCATGGTCAGATTCTCGATTCTGTTGGAAGTTCCAAGTATTTGGGCGTAGAGAACAGTGGCAACCTATCATTTAACGCTCATATCCAGACAGTATGTACATCAGCAAGCCGGTCCTTGGGGTCCATTAAGCGCAACATTAGGACTAAGTTCCCAGCCATCCGTGAAATGGCATACAAGACCCTGGTGCGCCCCTTGGTAGAATACTCCTCCTCAGTTTGGAGCCCCTACACTCAAAGCAATATCCATAAAATAGAAATGGTCCAACGTAGGGCGGCTAGGTGGACACTTGACAACTACTCAAAACAAGCAAGTGTTATTGAAATGTTAAACCACCTCGGCTGGCGTTCTCTCGAACAGGGAAGAAATGATTCCCGGTTCTGTCTTTTCTACAAAATAATTTATGGCTTAGTAGCCATTGACTAGCCACCATATGTCTAGCATCCGACCCGGATTTCCCAAAAGAATTCACATCCTTTGGTTTATCGTCAGATCCACACAAAAGATGATTACTATAAGTACTCGTTCTACCCCCTAGCAATCGTGCAGTGGAACCGTCCCAGATTGCACTGCTGCCCACTTTCGAGTCTTTTAAAAGGGCAGTGTGCATTGTCAGCCATTCAATGCCATAAATGCCAGTGCGGTGTTTTTATCTTCTTTTAGCTTTCACTGTCAGCTTGTTTCCTGACTTTTAACATTTTAACCCTATCATCTTTTTTATTCCACCCTCATTAACAATGTTTCTATGGGAACTTTTTATTTTTATAACTCTTCTACTAACATCGCACAGACGCGCACCTGCACGTAATCCCCGCGAGGGGGTGATACAGTATAGATAGATAGATAGATAGATAGATTTAGTCTTATTAGTCTAGCCGTTTATGATTAAGTGCTAATATTTATTGTTAAGTCTTAAATACATTTAATTATTTTGCAAAAGTGCTATGTGACACTTTTGTAAATCGAATATTTTAATAAAATCATCGAACAAAGTAAGAGGGTAAAAAAAAGTGCAAGAGAGCAAAGGCGTTCAACTGGGAACAAGACAGTTCCCCGACAAGACAGTTCCCCGACACGGCTTTTGGAGACAGTTCCCCGGCACTTTTGTTCAAAATCAAATGACCTGTAACTGTGATTGACGGGAACATTTTCTCTCCCAGGATTCGACTTAGTAGATGTGATGTCAGGAATATAAAACAGCTGAAATATTTATTTCGCAATAAAAAGGGGATTGAAAATGAAGTCACGTACGTTATCCATAGATATAGTTCAGCCATAAATAATTACATATATGTCCAGAAAGTACTACTCTTTTCCCAGCAGTGTATTTTCATTACCCTAAGGTAACACAGGTAACAAGGGTAACAGTTGTACTTTAAGCCAAGACCCAGATCAGTCTTTGCATTTTCGCAGTCCGATTATGGTTTTCGCCAGGGGTTTCTCTTGTATCATATATATGAGAGGATACCCAGATCAGCCTGTCCATTTTCGCAGTCTGATTAGGATTTTGCCAGAAGTTTGTGTTCTGACAATGTTTCTTCATGTGACTCTGTAGGCTGGTCATTACGTATCTGACTCGGCATGACGCAGGTCAGATTAAAAGGTTGCATTTTCTGCTGATTTCAGCTACCTGCTAATCAGCTGAAGTCCTAAAACGATGAGCTGCTGAATCGCCGTTTATTATTATTATTTTTTTTTTTTAATGATTTGCTTTGTACAAATATGTTTTGGATTTATATTATAATTATTTAATTGTTACAATATAAGTGTTTATAATGAGGCTTGAAATCCGCTGAATGTGGAAAAAGTTTCGCACTATATTGCTCTCGATTATTCTGAATAAACGCCCATTAATAATGATTGGATTACAATACACGGTTTATGGTGAGATTTTAAAGCAACACTGTGAATTACGGTCAAACAATGATAGAATTAATTAAGTTTATTAAATCATTTGAGCTGGCGCATGACAAAACCAGCAATATTTAATCTGTGCTCCCAGCGAAGATTCAGATCAACCTGGGCATCCACCCAATCTAGCAATAGTCTTCGCTCTGTGGACAGTGGTTATAGCTATGAACCCATCTTCATTCGGACAACGACGACTTTAAACTTCGCTGGGTGCACATGTCAAATGTTTGGTTTTGTCATTATGCAAAGGCTCATTTAAGAAACGCAACGGGTCCAATAAAATATATTACATAAATCAATGTATATTTCAACGAACGGTTCCAACAAATGTTACAATACAAGAGAAACGTAACTGCTCAGTTGTCTTTAAATCGATGAATTTGTTTGTCACCTTCATTCACTCCAATAAAGACCGATTGATGGATAGGCTTCTATAACACTTCCCTGATCTTCAGGGACAGAAATCTCCCTGAATATCCCTGAAACCCTTTTCTAACTTACAGCATGTATGTAATTTATACATAGTCATTCTAAAATATAAAAATCAAGTGATGTACCATAAAATATCACTATTCTGTATTCAGTATTTCAGCAATTCAGCGTTTTAGACTGTTTCTGCTAATCAATATGTCACTAAATTCAGTAGAAAAGTCAGCGTTTTAGTTTGTCCCGCATAGACACATTTGTTTTCCTTATTTGGCTAGACTACCCTGTCATGATCAGTCCCAATATACGGTCCTGATACCATAGCGCACATCAAAGATTTAGCTTATCTGAGTGATTATAAGGATAAGTCTCCCTAGGTGGGATCCTATAAGGGGTAAATGGAAATATAACTGAGAAGTGTTCATTTGACTACAAATTTTGCGTTTGATTTGTTAATTTGTAGTGCAACTCTTTATTTTATTTTTTTCGGATAGTTTTTTCTTGCATTGTGCAAAAAATAGAAACAGAAATTGAAATATAAAATTGAAAGTTTTCATTTATTGATTGAATGAATGAATGAATGAATGAATGAATGATTGATTGATTGATTGATTGATTGATTGGCTGGCTGGCTGCTGATTGATCGATTGATTGATTGACTGACTGACTGATTAATTGATTGTTTTCTAAATAAGGACACTTCACAATTATTTCATAGCTGTCTCGAAACTAAAAAAATAGCTTCAGTCAAATTGAATCTGCAAATATTTTGTCTTGAGACTTAGAGTTCAATAGGAAAGTGCAACAAAAGGATATTAAATAATATTCATTGATCAAACTAAAACATAATGGAATTATAAGAAAGTTTTCTTCTAGACTAGCATTACAAAATAAAATACGTTTCAGTATTTCCCATCTGAAGTATAAATATTCCGTTTACGAACTTCAGAAGACACACATTTTAACACAAAGAAACTAATCCTCACTAATTTTCACTTCAGTAAAACAAGGCATTATGGAATATGTCAGGAAGTTCTTAGACAATTTACAACGTGTAATTTATGCCAAAAATCTTCTCTTTTTCAATAAATAAATAAATAAATAAATAAATAAGTAAATAAATACTATCTATCTCACTAATTTTCTGTATTCGATCCAAAGAAGCAGATAAAGAGGGCCTTTGATGATAAATTAGCATATAGGCATATCTGTATTTCTCCATAAAATTTGTCGTGGATATTCATTAGAACTGCGTTAGTGAGGCAATTCTAATAATTAACAATCAGATATATTTCATGGTATAAATGAAAAAAAAAAAAAAAAAAAAAAAAACATGAAATTATCACCAACTTACCCACCTTATCTGTTTCTCTGTCTTCATCATAAACTTTGCTAATATCAAATCTAATTATCTCTTATCAGGCCCCTACCTGTAAGAGAGGCATAAGTCACTAAGGAATTCTTATCTCTGATCTACTTAGTCATTAGGGTGTTATGCAATCCAAATTGTCTCATCGCTCATATCGGGATGGCAAATTTACGGTTTTTTTATTTGTTTGTTTGTTTGTTATTGTTGTTCTTTTATGTGACGTAACGTATGAGAAGCTTTGTGTTTATGAAAAATCTTCACTATGGGTATTCTGTCAACTTCATACCTGCAGAAGGGCTCCTCCCGATCACATGTAATAGACAGCTCGTTAGCCATATATCATGTCACATTAACCCATTTATGCCAATATAGCGTCCATAAATGAAACCTTTTCAAACAGTGTACACCCAGATTAGACGCCACAGAACCAACGTTATATCAGTGTTTACACTGATTCTATTAAGTACAGTTAATATCTATTGCAGATGATTAGAAGGACAACCTATCAAGGGTCAGGTATAAAGAGCCCACGTCGCAAAATGCACACATGAAAGACAAACCTCTAATTCACTTCACTTCATACAGAAAAAAAGGAAACATCGGGGCGGCGGTGGGGAATACTGTGGTAGAAATAAAGCAGTTCATGTGATGCAAGAGACCAAACGTATGGTGCCCATCTAATAAAAATAGACATTATGATATAATGCAACCAGCGCAGACCTGATGCATCCTGCGCATCCACACAGCGGACCAGGTCTGCTATGTTCGCTTATAGAATCTTAAAGATTCAAATGTTTTAGCAATCAGTATAGACTCTGTGCAGACAGCGTGGATATTCTGAACGGCATCTACGCTGATCGCACATGTGATCAGATCGTTTTCAATTTGAATATGCTCGTTATAATATTATGAAAGAAACAAATATGTTTATATATGTCATGTTATTCTGTGAACATGTCAACCCTCACTATTTACTGTCCTATAAATTTTTTTTCTAATATTGGATTAAAGGGCAAATATAAAGGTTTTAATTCTACTAAATATTTAAGGGCACTTCAGTAAGGAGGTGACTGCCGAAAACCGCATCAAATTATCTTAAACGGTTTCTGAAATATTGCGATTTGAAATTTGATATTTAACATCCAAGAGGATTGAATTCAGGCTGCCTCATTAATATTCATGAACCTTTTTATGACATCATAAGGGAACAGTAAAATTTTAAACTTTTTTAAATTGCCAATATTTTTTGCTCTTTAATCTGCATCAATTCAGTTTTCATATTGTTTAATTTATCCAGCTCCTTTAAACTAATATACATAGGAATTTAGCTCTTATTTTCCGTTTAAAGTGTTACATTTCAAATTTAAAAAATTCATTTAAATAATTTAAAATCCAGTTACAATGCTTAATAATTAGCCAAAATTGACTTTTTTGGTATTCATTTATATGATATACACCCAAAATTCACTATTATTAAAAAAAACTTACGAAAAATTTAATATTTGTCAAGTTTTAAACATTTTAAAATTTAGCTTTAAATTTAAATAACAGATTAAATTTTGAGTTAAATTCTCTATTCATGGGCTTATTTGTGTGACAGAGACCAATTTCAATAATGGTTAAGGAGAAAAACTGTGTAGCATATAAGGAAATGCAGAATACTCCTGTTTAAAATTTCAATTTAAAATTTAAGTTCCACTATGACATCACAGAATATTGCATTGTGGGCCTTAATCAATACACAATCCAAGGGAGGCTACTCTAACAGGAAAAAAGGTAGGTATCGTAAATTAATCACCATAATTTTTGACTGGATTGGAATTTTTTGATAGGGTTTTCAACAAAATAATTCTCTTAAAGCATTCTATCAACACCCTGAAAACCAGGAATATTTTAAAAACCTTTATATTTGCCCTTTAAAGCCCCCGCATCCTGTTTCTTTTTTTTTTTTTTTTTTTGTGATCAAATCAAAGTGTAATTAATTTGGAATTAATCTTCGAAAAAAAAAAAGTTATTTTCTTTTCATTTGTACAGTGATTTATCGTGCATTTAAATTTATATATCACGACCCATCTTCTTAGGTAAATTACGTCTTTTTCAGTAAACCAGATTGTCACGTGAATACTGGTCTGGCTAAGGTGTAATAGGTTACTATCTCCATCAGTAGCAATGTGTGATCGCTGATGACAAAGGGTTGTTGTTTAATCATATTTGCTGCATATTCTAATTCTTTTGTGGAATAAAATTAAAGAAATTGAACAAGGGATCAGTTCACAAAGCTTTATTTGTGTTAATTACCCTGGGCGTGCCGAATAAACGGCTGAGAAGTTTGTGAATGGGGAATGTCACAGTCTGCATCTGATTCTAGATGAAATTACAAAAGGAAAATGTTTGTAGACCTACTTGTTATGTGATAATCTAAATACAACTGATTGTATTCATAAGGTTATTCTGTGACAAATGATCACTTGAGTCAAATTCTAGTTGTCCAAATGGAGTGATTTACACCTAGATTCTGGCCGATAGACAAAAATGGTGCAGTGTGCTGTTGTCGGGTGCAATAGCACATATGTAAACGGAATAGCAGTACTTTTTTTCTTCAGACTGATAGAGAGATCGACACTTTTATTTACGAGATGCAAAACATGCTTCGAATCCGAGCAGTCCGATGACTGAGGTCCGTTGTACGCCAATAGATAACAAAAATATTATTGTTAGGAACCCATGTAGACTCTGATCAAACTGCGCGGATGCGCATGACTAGAGTAGACTGATCAGACTGGATGCAAAATCTGGTCCGTCTACGCGTCTACGCTGGTCGCTTATATCAGAGAGAGAGAGACTTTAGGACATTCGAGGTCCTAGAAGCTTGCAAATCTAAGCAGTCTGATCAGGTTTAGATGTTCGCGTATAGAACCTTCAGATTACAACTATATCGATCAGATTGCGCAGATGCGCATGACCCGAGTAGAATGATATCAGATTGTATACGGATGCACAATCGGATCTGTCTAAGCAGATCGCTTATATCAGAGAGAGAGAGAGAGAGAGAGCAAACATGATGTCAAGTGCAAAAATAGAATTGACCTTATATCATACGGGACCCAAGGCAGCCTGCACATCCAAGCAGTCTGATCAGCTCTACAATGATCGCGTATAGAACATTTTGAGTACGAACAGATTTGCTGTTCACTACCAGTGTTGGCCTCGATTAGACTGTGGAACCCTGTAAACTGATCAGATTGAACGGTGTGAAATCTGGTCTGAGTCTACGCTGGTCGCTTATGTCATAATTTCGTTTTCTAGTGGAACTGAATTCTCGTTAGGATAAATAAATATGGACATATCAGTCAGTGAACATATCAGCCCTAATGCGAGACAATGTGATATAGCCATCCCATTTAAAATAAGTAAATGAACAAATAAATAAATAAATAAACAAAACTGATACGGGTAATAAATAAGCCAGTTTGCGCTGGAACAAAACGGATATGCCTTACACAGGAACAATCCTTATCAGTCAGCGTGGATATACAGAGGTTTGTCCGCATCTTTTTCTTCTCATCGTATGCATCAGCTCATAGGATAATAATGAAATTCCAGCACAGGTCCGTAAAATAATCGTGTATATAAATGCAAAACTTCTAATTGCGCTAATCAAAAAGATGTAACTGTTGTGCAGTCTCAGGACAATTAGTCCGAGCATTTTCTATATACACACTAATTATACCTATTTTTACTACTTCGATACTCTCTCTCTCTCTCTCTCTCTGAGACGTGCCATGAGAAAAGATGTCTTCTGGGCGTACGATAAAGATCCATCTCAGCCAGCGAAGTCGTACAACCCGATAAGGGTCTTGTTCTTCGTCGATATATTCTGCAATATCTGTAAGCGTACACCGAATGTCTTGATCAAACTGTGCAGATGCGCGGTTTGGTCTGTACCATCTTTCTCTGTCTATGCCAAGATGGTACATTTTCACTTGGCGCGACCTACAAACATTTCGAATAAACATGCCGCTGTTGCATGGCGATGCGCGCGTCTTATGGGTATTTGAAGTTTATCTCAGTAGCGCACCGCAACATCGGTATATTGGTAGCATATTTCACACAACAAACAGTAAACGGATATTGAATAATATTACGTAATAGCCTTTCTTGTTTGACGTAATATGTACTTTATATTGAGATTAATAAGTTGATAATTTTGATAAGATAGATTTTACCAATGTTTCTGATATATACTAATCCAGCATAAAGAGGAAAACTAGAAACAAAAAGACTCAGTTAATATTTTTTAATCACATACTGAATATGTTTCTAGTTTTATCTGGATTTACCTTCAGTAATAACTTAAACACGGTCTCCTCCTATACAGCACACACACACACACACACACACACACACACAGAGTTATTGCAGTTAGGCTTTCCAATCTATACAAGATATGAAAATTTCAATGGTACATATTAACCAATTATGCCTAGTCTTCTCTTAAAGAGACATAAAGGAATTTCTATAAAATATGGTAACAATAAAAAAAAAAAACTTTAGCAGACACCCCTGCTCTTGGAAATTGGATCGGTCCAAAGAGTTAAATGGAAGAGTCTGCTCGGCATAAATTGGTTAACCTGCGTGTTCTCACAGCCCTCACTGGGTATTTGCTTGGACCCAATTTAAACGATTCCTACAAATATGTTTTAGCAATTCAGATTTAACCAGGGTCCAAAAGGTATCACTTCTATAAAATGTTTCTTCTTAAATAACTGACACAACATTTTATGCATACAAATGCAAATAATCCACAATCTAACGAAAGGAATTGATTGTAGTCTAAAAAAAAAAAAAAAAAAAAAAGAACATTGTCCAAATTCCTGAAAAATTATAGGAAAAAATCCTGTACCCGAGAAGGAAAAAAAAATCATTTCCGAGACCAATAGTCTAAAGTCAGAAAAAAAAACTTTCAAACTCGGAAACAAGCAAATATCAACTGACCCTGGTACATAATGAAGATCGTTTCGTCACTATTCTACTTTAAAACGCAATCCGACTCTGATCAAAAGAGCAGCTGCATAGGAAAGGTGTCAATAATAATAATAATAATAATAGTAATAAAGAGGAGAGCCTTTGCAGTTTACGTCACCAAAAATATTTAGATTTTAATTTGAAATTTCTGCCGAAAACTAAATCAGCGTGCGAAAATGTAATGTCCGATACCGGGCCACTAGGTGTCTTGCTGAGCCTGCATCTGTGAGCTTTTTATTTATTTATAAACACACAAGTATTTTGCGAATTTTGTGTGATTCTGAAACTCAGTCGCTTCTGATTGCAACGTACCAAAAGAGCACCACACATATTTTTGCAAACAGACACGACTCGTCAGAGGATGAAGTATCGGTACTTTCGCTGTCATTCGCCATCCGGCTCAAACTGTATATCCCCTCTAACGTTTAGCTCCGGCATTTGGCAAAAACTCGTCGATTAATACGCGAGAATACGCGAGAATAATCAAGTCATTTAGCGAACTACATAGATCTTCCTTGCTTTCTCCTATTCTAGCCATTTATCTTCTCCTCAAAACTGATTCCCCATATCTGGTCCCTACCTGTTTTAGAGCCAAACCCAAGGATGTATGATCTGTTATCTGCATATTTCACTAATAGGTCATTAGGATGTTACGCAATGAAATATGTGTCTTTAAAGCATAGGAACCTCTTTTGATATAAAGTGTAATAAGAGTCTTCTGATACTATGAAAGACAAATCTTCCCTCTTGATATAGTACAGTTGATAACTGAAGACGGTCATTTTCGCTTTTTAGACAGTGGGCAAGTCATTACGCGAAGCTTAATTTTCAAAATGTGATGGTAGTATTTGCCACAAGTGCGCCCATAACTTCAGAGCCGCACTTCATAAAAGGAGCCACACTACATAAACAGAGCCACATCCATTTTCAGTCTTGTGGGTTGTTTCGTTCAGAATACCGATATGGATAAAAAAAGCAAGTATTTTTTATCAACCAACCCTTGGCCTCACCTGCAATGATCTTGCCAAATTTCTAGGTTGTAATACCTCTAGTTTTATGGTACTTATCGGCACTATCCTTAATCGGCTCTGAAGTTACCCACTGGAAATACAACAGTCACAAAGCACAGTTTTCTCGAGTCTCACATTTAACATATTCGGACTGAGTCGTTTGGGACACTACAAAAGACACAATTCGGATTTTTCTATCATATACGAAAATTTAGAGACATTTGACCACTTTGATTGTTCCATATTACTGCCGTTTTATTTCACTTTTAAGAATAATTAGAACAAAAAAGTCGGACCCTTATGCCAAGGTCGTTACAGTCATACAGGCGTACGTCCGTTGATTGTTCGAAGAATTCGAACCATTTTATGTGACATGTTATGGGCTACGTTGCGTAAAAGAAGACTTGAAACACATATGCATTCGCGCAGCCTGATTAGGGTTTTCACTGTTCGTTCACAGAATCTAAAAATACTACATAATCTAATTATGAAAGGTGAAGCTTCTACTTTTGGTTACAATGATGATTCAGATCAGACTGCACGATAGGACACTTAGACCTGCTTAGCTTTTTGTTGACGTTTATATATTTTCGCCAACGTGGAAAAAGTGGCTTTTGTCCTGTGTACGAGCAATGAAACCCCACGTCATCCCGTGCATTTGCGCACAATCAGTGGGTAGTAAAATTAAAAAAAAAAAAAAAAAAAAAACAACAACAAAAAAAACAACAACATATATACTGTTGAGTATATTAATGAACAGAACAGTCTTAGGTCAGTAAATCAGACTGCACAGCGCTGCATCCGTCGGCGTATAACTTTTTTTCCGTTTTTCACTCGCGTCAAACGGGTTTAGATTAGCATGTATTTCATACAGGATAAAAGCGCGTGATTGGCGACAATGTGTCATCTACCGTTTCGTATCATGCTAGGTACATGTAATAAGTTCCAAGTCTTGTTAGTGCCTTATGGTAGACGAAAAATGTCTCATCGTACTTCATCTTAGAGTAGCCTATATTTTCTGGAGATATGTGATCACGTAGAGCCCCAGCATCATCTAATTCACAATCTCGGTTAAAAGTTGTTAGTTTTAAGGAATTGTATAGTTTGATACATTTTTGAGTCATTATAATTATTTTTTTATGCAAAAACGTGACTTTCTAACCGAATTTAATACTTTCCCTATTTTGTTACTGAAAAGGGCCGAAAAATGCAAGGGACGTAAGTCCACCAAGAACTGACCGAAAACAACGCAGTGGGTTACAAAAATATAACTCGTTAATAGGAGAAAGCAACAAAAATCTATGTAGTTCGTTAAATGATTTGAATATTCTCCCATAAAAATCGACAATGCATAATGAAAGATAATATAATACATCATCGCTAAAACCTGTAGAAGCGCGCTAGTTTAGTTGAAATTTGCCGTGTCCACGAACTTTACGGGCACACTTCATATGTGTGGTGCTCTTTTGACAAGTTGCAGTCTGAAGCGACTGAGTTTCAGAATCACCCAAATACGCAAAATACTTGTGTGTTTATAGATAAATGAATAAATAAATAGCTCGGATGCAGGCTCATCAAGACACTTAGTGGCCCAATATGGGACATTACATTTTCGCACGCTGATTTAGTTTTCAGCAGAAATTTCAAGTTAAAATATAAATGTTTTTGGAGACGTCAAAGGGCAATGGCTCTCCTCTTTATTATTATTATCATTACTATAGGTCACGGAAATGACTTTTTCCTACTCGGGTATAGGATTTTTCCTATAATTTTTCAGGAATTTGGACATTTTTATTTATTTATTTATTTACTTATTTATTTATTTATTTACAATCATTTCCTTTCGTTGCATTGTATTTGTGTCCATAAAGTGTTGTGTCAGTTATTTAGGAAGAAACATTTTTTTTTATAAAAGTAATACCTTTTGGACCATGGTTAAATAGGAATTGCTAAAAAATAATTGTAGAAAAAAAAAAACTTAGTCAGAAAAAATCGTTTAAAATCGGGACCAAGCAAATACCCAGTGAGGGCTGTGCGAACGAGCAGGTTAACCAATTTATGCGGAGCTTAAGTTTTTATTGTTACCATATTTTATAGAAAATCCTTTATTTAATGCAAACACTGTTTGCCAGTGTCTCTTTTAGGGACGGCTGGGCATAAATGGGTTAATATGTACCATTGAAATTTTCATATCTTGTCTATCTAGGAAAGTCTGACTATATTAACGAATGCAATAACTTGTTTTTTTTTTTTGTTTTTTGTTTTTTTTTGTTTTTTTTTTTTTTTTTGTTTTTTTGTTTGTTTTGTTTTGTGTGTGTGTGTGTGTGTGTGTGTGTGTGTGTGTGTGTGTGTTATAGGAGGAGACGGTGTTTACGTTATTATTGAAGGTAAATCCATATAAAACTAGAAACATATTCAGTATATGATTAAAAAAATATTAATAGAGTCTTTTTGGTTCTAGTTTTCCACTACATGCTGGATTAGTATATATCAGAAACATTGGTAAAATCTATTTTATCAAAAATTATCAACTTATCAAATCCCAATATACGGTATATATTACGTCAAACAAGAAAGGCTATTACGTAATATTATTCAACATCCGTTTACTGTTTGTCGTGTGAAATAATCTACCAATATACTGATATTGCGGTGCGCTACTGAGGTAAACTTCAAATACCCATAAAACGCGCACCGCCATGCAAAAGCGGCGTGTTTATGGTTTCTGGTCAACTCGTACCTTAGTCAACTCGTACCTACTTTTGGTCAACTCGTATCTTAGTCAACTCGTACCCTTTTTTTTCAAATCATGCCTGTTTTGGGTTTTGTCCCCCGTCTTTTCGAAGAAAAGCGGAGGGACACTGTTTTCGGCTTTCCGTGGTGCGTGGTTCCGAATTTTTAGTAGGTACCTTGTCCCCTTAACTCCTCCCAAAGTTTTTGTCCGATCCTTTTGAAACTTAACAAGGGCTTTTAAGATGGTCTGAAGATATGCATGTGTTTTTTTCAGAATCCTGAAGTTATTTTTTATTACTTTTTACATATTTTGAGCTTAGACATTTTTTGAGTTCTAATATTACAGAAGTCTATAGGGAGTAGGTACCTTGTCCCCTTAACTCCTCCCACAGTTTTTGACCGATCCTTTTGAAACTTTACATGGGCTTTTAGGATGGCCTGTAGATATGCATGTTTTTTTTTTTTTTGTTTTTTTTTTTCAGAATCCTGAAATATTTTTTTTATCTCTTTTCCGCATTTTTAACTTAGACATTTTTTTGAGTTCTAATATTATAGAAGTGTATAGGGAATAGGTACATTGTCCCCTTAACTCCTTCCACAGTTTTTGGCCGATCCTTTTGAAACTTTACATGGGCTTTTAGGATGGCCTGAAGATATGCATGTGTTTTTGTTTTTTTTTTTTTCAGAATCCTGAAATGATTTTTTATTACTTTTTCCGCATTTTAACTTATACATTTTTTGAGTTCTAATACTACAGAAGCGTATAGGGAGTAGGTACCTTGTCCCCGTAACTCCTACCACAGTTTTAAGCCGACCCTTTTGAAACTTTACAGATGCTTTAAGGATGGTCTGAAGATATGCATGTGTTTTTTTTTTTTTTGTTTTTGTTTTTTTCAGAATCCTGAAATACTTTATCACTGGTTTCCTGCTTCAATACTTAGGTGAATGATACAGGACCAATGGTCCTCTGGTTAACTTACCCATTTTTAACAGCTCAAATAAAAATAAGGCGGGGGACATAAATTCCCTATGGAATTTGCTTGTTTTTCTCTGTCACACATAATACAATTTATAAACTCATATTTAGAGGCTGATGCATCATGCGAGGGAATTTTTTTAGTTTCCTCGGTTATTATTCCGAACTAGCTAAACTATTCAGAACTAGCCACTTCAGTGGTGAACTTTAGTCATTGCAAGGGCAGATAACAAAAAACGAACGTCAAATTCTTGTTGTATTTCAAGAAAGGATTGTACTCTGTAACAGCAAAAAGAAATCAAGTTTTGTTCAGCCAATTACTTGAAAATCGTTATGAAGCATAACCTCACAAAGCATAACCTTACCCGGAACTAGTTAAATAAATGTAGGCCTACACACTACAAGACACTAATGACTAAAAAGAGTTGTTTAGGGGAAACAAATATTGGGGAAATGATTTGGGGAGATGGTGGCGAAACGACTAGGGTCGCGGGGGGGGGGGGGTGGGGGGCGGGGTTTGTTGGGCGAAACGACGAAGAGTGAAAATAGAGGCGAAGCAACTAGGCTGGAAACGTTTGGGTTCCGATACGTCTTATTACCTAATAAAGTACACAGGTAGGGTGATGTCATTATAAAGTCTCGTTTACGAGAATAACAGGTAATGCCTAATTAGCAGAGATCACCTGTGACCGATAAACAATAATCATTCTGACGATGCAAACAAACGATGTAAAATAGTTTTTGAAACACTCGCTTGTGTTTCGCGTTTCTGAACGCAGCCCTATTCAGTAAAGCGAAACACTGGAGAGTTTGGTTTTCTTTTTTTCTTTTTTTTTTTTTTCTTTTTTTTTTTTTTTTTTTTTTTTTTTTTCGAAAACTATTTTTAGTCTTCAGAACGATTGTCGTGAAGACGAGTCATGTGAGCTCCAAGTAGAGAGTAGCCATTATTCTCGTATACGGGATCTGATATTAGATCGAATAAATTATATCAGTAATTATGCATTTAATAAAAAAAATCAAATATCACCGTAGTAAACATTTTCATTTTTTTTGTGTGTTACCAACAAGCATGCATAAATTTTATTCACACGGGCCGCCATCTTGGTTGTGCCAAAAGACAGCTTCTTTGCGAATGACCGCGAACATCAGGTTAACTGAGCACAGTCATGGGCTCTACAACAATCGGGAAAACAAACCTGCAATTTAAGTGGATGCATTTGTGCCCCGTGTTACCTGCGGTTACCCTGTTATCCAAACACAGACCAGTAAATTTGCAATTTAAGTGGATGCATTTGTGTCCCTGTGTTACCTGCGGTTACCCGTGTTACCCTGTTACCCAAGCATAGTCTAGTATATTTGCAATTTAAGTTGAGGAATTTGTGTCCCTGTGTTACCCGTGTTACCCTGTTACCCAAACACAGTCCAGTAAATCTGCATTTAAATTGGATGTATTTGTGTCCCTGTGTTACCTGTGGTTACCCTTGTTACCCTGTTACCCAATTTAAGTTGAAGTACTTGTTTCCCTATGTTACCTGCGGTTACCCGTGTTACCCTGTTACCCAAACACAGTCCAGTATATTTGCATTTAAATTGGATGTATGTGTCCCTGTGTTACCTGCCGTTTCCCGTGTTACCCTGTTACCCAAACACAGTCCTGTAAATTTGCATTTAAATTGGATGTATTTGTGTCCCTGTGTTACCTGCGGTTACCCTTGTTACCCTGTTACCCAAACATAGTTTAGTAAATTTGCAATTTAAGTTGAAGTACTTGTTTCCCTATGTTACCTGCGGTTACCCGTGTTACCCTGTTACCCAAACACAGTCCAGTATATTTGCATTTCAAGTGGATGCATTTGTGTCCCTGTGTTACCTGCGGTTACCCGTGTTACCCTGTTACCCAAACACAGTCCAGTATACTTGCAATTTAAGTTGTGGAACTTGTGTCCTTGTGTTACCTGCGGTTACCCGTGTTACCCTGTTACCCAAACACAGTCCAGTAAATTTGCATTTAAATTGGACGTATTTGTGTCCCTGTGTTACCTGCGGTTACCCTTGTTACCCTGTTACCCAAACATAGATCAGTATATTTGCAATTTCAGTTGAAGGAATTGTTTCCCTATGTTACCTGCTGTTACCCGTGTTACCCTGTTACCCAAACACAGTCCTGTAAATTTGCATTTAAATTGGATGTATTTGTGTCCCTGTGTTACCTGCGGTTACCCTTGTTACCCTGTTACCCAAACATAGTTCAGTAAATTTGCAATTTAAGTTGAAGTACCTGTTTCCCTATGTTACCTGTGGTTACCTGTGGTTACCCTGTACCCAACCCAGTCGAGTAAATTAACAATTTAAGTTGGGGTATCAGTGCCCCTGTGTTACCTGCGGTTACCCGTGTTACCCACACAATATCAAGAGATTCTATAGGTTAATGTATGTATATATATATATTTGGAATGACGGTATAGCTCTATAGAGGATGAATCCTGGCCTTTTAAGAGGCGTTACCCTGTTACCTGGTGTTACTTTAGGTAACCAACACAGACTGCTGGGAAAAGAGTAGTATTTTTAGGACATATCTAAATAATTATACTATCCAAGCAGCGAACAAAAAAGGCGCTGGTCAGACTGTGCGGACTTTGCGCCTTTGTTGTTCGCACATGCAATTAGCAGATTTTCTCACGACGTGGATCATTATTATTATATATCATCACCGAGATAAAACGAAACAATTTATGAACATTTGAAAACATTTCCTAACTACAAGTATACACTCGGTGCAAAAATAATAAACTTTTCTGATATTCTCATAGACTCCTCGCATGTATTTCTTACGCTTTTGTATCAGGTGTATAAATGCAATGTAAAACATCTGTCGGTGAACTGTTTTCAAAAACGCCGGTGAACCCATACTTACTAGTTTCGAGTATAAAATTATAATTATCAGTCACTGGTCATTTGAGTGAACAAAAGTGTCGGGGAACTGTCTTCAAAAAGTGTCGGGGAACTGTCTTCAAATCTGTCGGGGAACTATCTCCAAAACCGTGTCGGGGAACTGTCTTGTCGGGGAACTCTCTCGATTCCCGTTCAACTGACCCCAAGTGTCTCTGGGATTAGAACGTCCTGCTGATTATTTTGCGTCGATTATCGATCGATATTTATTGTCCATTGGATTTTGTAAATGCTCGCTACTTAGTGTTCACTAGTGCAGAATGCTATCAAAGATTTGTGAAATCTAAACAAGATTTCGGGTAGGAAGTTGCGGACATTTTCTTGTGTAGTAGGAGGAGAAATAGACCTGTAAAGAAAATATTCCCGTCGAGTGCCCCGACCGGGGATCGAACCAGGTACCCCTGGATCTCTAATCGAGCGTCATAACCACGAGGCTAAAAGGTCCGGACCAGTTAGACTGGTCATTTATGCACCCTATATATTTACATACATATTAATTATTTGTACTTCGCTTTGCCGCGCACTACTACACTCCTCCATCCTACAATGAAACATTTGTATCAAATGTTTTCTACTATTCCCAGGCTCTTTTGTGGCTCCGTTGCCATTGCATCGCCCTTGAGCTCCGACGGTAGTCATCCTGGCACCAGGCACCAAATGTAGTAGGAGGAGAAATAGACCTGTAAAGAAAATATTCCCGTCGAGTGCCCCGACCGGGGATCGAACCAGGTACCCCTGGATCACTAATCAAGCGTCATAACCACGAGGCTAAAAGGTCCGGACCAGTTAGACTGGTCATTTATGCACCCTATATATTTACATACATATTAATTATTTGTACTTCGCTTTGCCGCGCACTACTACACTTGAAATATTTGCCCTGTGGCTGTTCATTGCCGTACTCACAGGGCCGGATCCAGAGTTGGTTCAAAGGGGACAAAGCCCCTACCAGGACAGAAGTACTTTGTTTTCATGGGGAAATTTGCTAAAGAATCCTGTGTTGTTGTTGTTTTTTTTTTTAATCGAAACACCTTCCAGAAAACTAGGAACCAGCCAACATTAGGCTCATGAAGTATTTGTTCCATATCTTACTTCTGGGTAGGGGCAACCAAAAATATGCAGGGTAATCCGGTATGCCACAAGAATAGATACTAGCATGCTACTGTCAGCTTGCCATTAGCGGATATACAGTAACTAACCAATAGCACTCGTATTTTGGAGATTTGTAACTCACTCATTAAGCTATGATTCGAAATTAAAACTGTTGTAGTCAGTTGCAGGATACATTTCCATGAAATGATTATAAAATCAGCCGGTATTAATCTTAATCAAGGTAGAACATTCTTGAACATAGATTTGTTTGCCTTGTTTGAAAGCGAAAGTTGAAAGACTTGCTTGAAGAAGGCATTGACATGGTTAGTGCCCTAGTTCAAGGCGGCTGGAGGCGGAACTCACCTCATGACTGACAGCGCTTTTTTGCACAGAGCCTTTCATTACTACCCTTCCGTCACCTCCATGTGACTTAACTAATGTTGAAAGGGACATAAAACACTATATTATCAACAGCACATAATTTCTTTTATCCATGTCTCAAATAAAGCAAAAAAAATAAGTTTCTAGTTAGATCAGCTGGACCTCATATGAAATCTTTTGATTTTGGAAGTCTTCACTTAGGAGGTGACCAAGTGTTTGGCAAATGACTGTTCTAATACACACACCAAGGCTATCAAGTCCTGATATTTTTACCCAGTTTCTTTCCCAGCCTTTATTATACATTGATATAATGCACAGTATCCAGTGATTCTGTAAACGGACAGTGACGGTCCAGATCAGACTCCCTGAATGTGAAGGACAAGTAAGACCAAGATCAGCCTTCACCATTACGAAAACAAGCCTATTTAAATATACTGAAAATTTTTCCATCCATAAAAGATAATTTTTAGATAAAAAATTCTGATACATGTATTTTTTATATTTCTGCTCAAAACATACATTGTGGTTACTCGTTAGAACTGCCTCAATGAGGCAGTTCTAACAAGTACCCACAATCTATGTTTTTTGTGTAGAAATAAGAAAAATAATGTATACCCCTGTAAACCCCAGTTTTACAATATAAAAGTAGGGTTTAAGAGGATCAAAATTATATAGGCATGTTTTGGTAATGCATTCACAGTGATCTGGGCCTTTGCAGTCCTCATATACCCCATTTCATTTATTTTTGTGTAGCTGTTTCCAAGATGGCAGCATCTGACACAAAACCTAAGGTCTACAAGGATGGGGAGTACAATGATCCCGTGTACAAGAAACTGGCTAGGATAAATGGAGAAATTAACAAACTGACCAAGAAAGATCTGCAGGAGAAACTTACAGAACTTGGCATTGATGATAGGTAAGGTCTTTAAAACACTTAGCATGCTGGGTAAAATTTTCACCTGACAACATTTTTAAGTATTTTTCTTTTGTTTTTGCAAGAAAATATGCTGTCAAATTTCATGCAGATTGTCTCCTGAAATGCCAAAGCCTATATTCTTGCAAAAAAATAAGAAAAAAAAAAACATCATGAATTTGTCATCTGCTGAATTAGCCTAAAGAGTTGTAAAAGTCAGAGGAACCATTACGAAAACATTCTAATTAAAAAATACTGAAAAATTAACCACCAAAAAATGAAAATTTTCAGATTAAAAAAACTCTGATATTTTTCATATTTCTGCTCAAAACATAGATTGTGGTTACTCGTTAGAACTGCCTCATCGAGGTAGTTCTAACGAGTACCCACAATCTATGTTTTGAGCAGAAATAAGAAAAATAATGTATACCCCTGTAAACCCCAGTTTTACTATATAAAAGTGGGGTTTAAGGGGGTCAGAATTTAATAGGCGTGTTTTTGTGATGCTGTCAGTTTTGAGTCAGTTATAATTGAAAGTGTATTCACTATTGGTATACCACAAAACTCTAGACAAGGGGCTTCTCATTCAATCAGAAGGTATTGATATTTGGCTTATTTCTCAACTAAAACATACATATATCTTATGCATGTTGTGTATACTCATTGGTTACTTATTTGGAGCACCTTTACAGAGTAGCTTACAATGAGTACTGGCAATGTGTACACATTGAAAAACAAGGCTGTCCTGTAACCCACCTTACTGTAAGTACCCGAAGTATTCAGACAGACCGTCCAGACCAAAACGTGTAGATCCAGATGGCAAGCTGCAGAATGTGGCATGTGATCAGGCTATTCTTAAAAACTGTCAGGCAGTGTCTGCTTTTATTTATAACCAGTTTAAGCTTTCAACTTCAGAACCTTTCTGATATTCTTTCACAAACTTAATCTACGCCTCTTTTCAGTGGAGGTTTAATGAACAGAAAGGTTTTATAAATTATTTCCAAGGTTTACCACTTTACCACTCACTGGGCAAATTCATCAGATGACAAATTGATGATATTTTTCCCAGAAAATAGGCAGATTGATGTACAATAACAAGAGATGAGGCAGAACTTTTTAATGAGCAGTCACAAGATGTGTTTTCGTATAAAATTAATGCTTAGTATGTTGGGTAAAAATTTCAGCAGACATCATTTTGAAATATTTTTCATATTTTTCCCAGCAGATAGGCTTTTGACACTTCATGCGAATTGTCTGCTTAGAAGACAATTGGCATGGAATGTCAAAGTCTACTTGTAGGGATAAATAAGAAAAATATCATCAGTTTGTCATCTGCTGAATTTGCCAAGAAAATGGTAAGGGTTAACAAAAAAAAAAACTGAATTTATCACTGCCATCATCACTTTATCTGCAGCTATGCAGCCATAGTGGTGGCAATAGATGTGTGTTTTATGACCATTGACTACCTATTGAGCCTATTATTATACCTCCCACCTAGAAAGTATGGGGAGGGTATACTGTTTTTAGCTTGTCCGCGATTTCTTCATTTTGTCTGACTTCATTTCCACTCAATATCTTGAGAACAAATTGCTGGAATTAGACTAAATTGTGCATATGCATTGATGTTGACCAGATCTTCGGTGTGATTATTATGCGTCAATTTTTGCAAATTTACAACAGAATTATGCCCTTGGTTATTGTCAAAATTTAGTTTCCTCTCAATATCTTCTGGTTGAATTGATGGAATTTAATCAAATTTTGCATATGCATTGATCTACATGTCAATTTTTGCTGATTTACATCAGAGTTATGGCTATTGTCAAAGGGATGTTATATGGCCAGGCTGGGATTCAAACTTGCGACCTATAGACTTCCAGTCTGAGGCACAACTAGGGTGACTGGCCTTTTGATGTGTCTAAAACCTGCTGAGTGAGTAGCAAACAGTGTAGACCCTGATCAGACACTTTATTCTGTGGCATCTTATCTGGGTTTACCCTTTTTGCCCTGACCTGTCTGTTTAGATATTAATAATTTAAAGTAAAATTTTTAACCATAGTCCTACTGAACCCAGATATGTCCTGCCTTTGCAAACAGTTTAGATCGAGATCATTTGGCTTGTGAAGAAGCCAACTGATCTGGATCTGCACTGTTTGCCATTAAGTATGAGAATTTATATCAACGATCTGGATTGATTAATCTGATTGGCTGAAAATTAGAAATGGGTGTGGCATGTTTATTTATCCAGCAGGAGAAGGGTTAGTACAGTATCAAATTTGAAATGGATGGGTAAACAGTTGTCCTTTTTGCAGAGGTGTTAAGGAAGTGCTAAGGAAGAGGCTGAAAAATTACTACAAGAAAAGAAAGCTGATGAAAGCGAAGATCAGACAGATTAAGAAGACAAACTTTGATTACTTTGCTGTCATAGACTTTGAGGCTACCTGTGAAGAGAACAATATAGACTTCCATCATGAAATCATTGAGTTCCCAATTGTTCTTGTGGATATAAAGAAGATGGAAATAGTAAGATTAAAGGAGATGGATACACTTGGGTTTTTGACAAGGGAGATAATTTTTGTGACTTCCTGTTGCTTTCTGGATCACCAGTTCTCTTCTGAAAGGGGTCTTACCTAAAAGAAAAGAATTTGCTTGGGAGTAAATCATTCAATATGAGTGAACCGTCAGGGCCTGACAAATCCATTGCCCAGCTGCCCGGGACAAGTCCAAATTTTGGCTGGGCAAGTGATTTTTTATTTCACTTGCCCAAAAAAATGTATAGAGTAAATAGGAAATATTGTAATTCCGAGCCATTTTCAAGATGCTGTGGAATGCCGGGCAAGTGGCTGAAACTTGGATTTGTCAGGTCCTGCAGTGAACCCCTTTACAAGAGTTTCCCCTTAACAATTAACCTGCTGAATTTATGTTGCAGCAGATCACATCTACAAAATCTTATTTTCACAAAAATAAAGGATTTCATTCAGAGGTTCTTTTTATGAAAAAATAAAAAAAATGTCTCTCGTCTGCATATTTCACCAAGAGACACGGAAGATTAAGCCTTTAAGAGAAAGGCAACATGGATAAAAAAAAAATGTAGCTGAGATAAAAGACTGTATCATTCTATCCTTTTTTGATGTGAATTTGATCAGAATTAGATGACTAATAAGAAAGTTATTGCGGTTTGAAGGTTTCAGAATTGCTTTTATGGGCACTGCCATTTTGAATATATAATGAGAATTAATTACATTATAAACATGGCTGCTTATCTCCACACACGCAACACCATGTTGTGAAAAGAAAATATAAGAAGATATTCCAGTGGTGGTTGTGGAGAGTGTTTAGGTAGCATTGAAGATGGGTTTTAGTTGAAATAAGGCTGACATTTTGGCATGTTTGTTGATATCCAAAATCAGGAGATGTAATTCAAGCTATTATTTAGTCTCCCATATAATCAGACCGGAATTGTAGTCCTTTAAGCAAATACCGAACAAAAATAATTTTTCTCCTAATGCAAGGCTGGTCAGATTTTGCCATTTTGGTGACAGACAGGCATGTAAAACTCCAGTTCTTGGAGAGATTACAAATCCCTGGTTAAATACATCACCGTTTCAGTGAAGATTTAATTTGTTACTTTGTAGTTCAAAAGAAAATATATCACATTCTTTTGCCATTTCACAGAAAATAGGCATTTTATTGATGGCTGATATGTAAGGAGAGCAGTAGCGAGTAGGGATATGTGGTGATTGAGAAGACCATGGTTTTTCAATATCTTATTTCATACTACCGGTCACGTTTTAGGTATGATTTCTGATCCAATTACTGCAGATGTATTCCTGAAGCCTAATTTTCAATCCTAGTATCAGTATTGCCCTTTTTTTTTCTTGTTGAAAAACCATGGTCTTCTCAATCACCACATATCCCTTTACTCGCCTGTCTGTCACTGAAACGACTGTGATTAAATGTCAGCTTTATTTTAGCTGACACCCACCTTCAATGCTACCTAAACTGACTCTTGGCAACCACCTCTGGAAGATCTCCTTACGATTTTCTTTTGATAACACAGTGCTGTGCGTGTGGAGATAAGCAACCATGATAAGCCCTATTTAAAAGCCCTATTTAAATTTACAAAGACTAAATAAATAATATGTGCAACAATATTTTATCCTTTTATTTGCGTACAAGTATATATTTTATATATATGTTGCTCAAAAACTGCACTCTTCTGTCGAAAAAAGGATTTTATTTAACATTTTAAAATGTTTAGAATCTTATTAAATATTCAAAATGGCGGTGCCCTTGAGAACATTTGAAATCTTTAAACATCGTGTACTTTCTTAGATTTTATATGATTTTGATCAAACTTGCATCAAAATGCATGGTTTTTCAAGAGCATTCATCTCGTGTGCATTCTTCAACATTATTGACTTTCTATTTAAAGCATCATTCACACTTGTAGCAGATGATTTTCTAAATTTTTATTTTTCTAAGCAAATAAGGCTTAATCTTTGCACATAAATTGCCTGTCAAATGTCAGATCTTATTTTCTTGAGGTGGGGAGTAATTCTGTCCCTTCTCAAGAGCATTTGAGAAGGGAGGAAAATAAATTCAGGTCATAGTAATCTCACCTCTTGAATGTATTCACTTTAAATAAAACTTACTGGAGGAGAATGGGGGCCATTGGGTGTGCATCTGCATGCAAATATAATCTATCTATAAAACCATAACTAAGTTTTTTTTGCCTAATGCTTACCATGTTGGGTGAACATTACAGCAGAATTTTGAATGATTTTTTTTTTCCAGAATAAAGGAGAGCATTTGCATGGAATATCAAATGAAAATCTAAAAGTTGCTTTGTTGGAAACAAAGAACACATCACAGATAGAAAATGGAAGTCTCGATTTTATTGAGACTCTTCATAAGCAGTAATGGAAGTTTGAAACAGTGCTTATGCCTTCCAGTGTATACATGAGCAGAACTCCATTTTCAAAGAGACCACAATAGGTTTTTTGATCCAAAAGGAAATAAAAATATAAACTGCACCATGATGATGTACCCAAATCCCATTTTCTGGAGAAAAAATATAAGAAAAATATCTATTTGCTGAATTTGCCCAGACCATGCTGAAGTGATAACTTTGCCATGATATTTTATCATGCTATATTCAGATCAAAGCTAACTTGAAAGAAAATGGCTGCCTCTCATCTCAAAGGGAGACTGCTGTAGTAGAAAAGAGTTTAATTATCAAATATATGAATCTCTTTTTATAGTGTGGCTACTCTCAACCTTAGTTCTGCTGAACTTGGATATGGACTGCCTTTGCAAACAGAGTAGGTCCATATCAGTTGGCTTCCAAAGAAGCAAACAGATCTGGATCTCAACTGTTTGCCATTACGTCTGTACTGTTTGACATTAAGAAACCATTCCATTCCCCTTGCCATCAACAGTCTGAATTATGTAATCTGACTGGCTGAAAATTAGAAATGGGCATGGCATCGTAATTCATTGAGCAGGAGGTTAAAAGCAAGTTGGTGTATGCTGGACAGACAGAGGAGGGAGGCACATGTTTTCTGGTCAGTGATCTCCCTTGGAGGTGTATCTCTTTACCTTTAATTGAAGGAATTCACCTTGTACTTTTTTGTGCTTTTTTTTTTTTTACCAGGGACATAACTTAAGTTTCTTTTTGTTTACTTTCCTGCACACCAAGCCCAATCTGAGAAAGGTCTGCCCTAAAATGAAAGACTTTGCAGATTCTTTCTACCTATAGTATTCCCCTTGAGAGAAGGGAGGCAAATACTTGACAGAGTTGCCTCCCTGAAAACATACCATTCCCCTTGAACATTCGCAGATGTCAATTTAAAACTTGTTTTCTTGTTTATTATTATTATTACGGTATTTACCCAAAGTATTTGGACACTTCATCTCCTTACCATATATTACTCTAAAAGGGTTTGAACAAGTACAGTTATTTACTACCCGATGTTGTGTCTAAAAATTGTTAGATGAGATGCAAACAGTGTAGACCCTGATGAGACACTCCATTCTATGGCATCTCATCTGGGTCTACACTGTATGCTGAGGCATGTCTAGAAGAATATATACAGTGACTAAGATATTGCTGAAAGTCAGATTTGTCTTTTCATAATTGTCTGCTGGCCTTGGTGGCTCAGTTGGATGCACTTCCGACTGGTGATCAGGAGATCGCAGGTTCAACCTCTGCTGGGTCGGCAATATTCTTTCCTGGAGATTGATCATGAAATATTTTCTACAGTCATTCTCTCTCTTCCTCTGATTCAGGAAGGGCAATTGTCAACTGGTTAACTGCTTAGACTAGTCAAAGTGAGGTTAGGTAAACTAACATCGTAAAATCTCAACACAAACAAACAAATATAAATTGTCTGCTGAATGACATGTCGAAGTATTTTCTGCGACAAATACAAAATAAATATGTTGTCTGTTTCTTGAGTAGTGTCACACATAAAAGGACCTTAATGTGAATGGACACCTTATGATTTGAATGACATGTCAAGGTCTTTTCTGTGACAAATAAATTATACACTTGTTATCTGTTTCTCAAGGGCTGTATGCAGACATGAAAGATTTTGCTACCATTTGACCAAGAGAGAGGATTTTTGCAGACAGTCAGTTACCTCCCGAGCATTTGAAACCTTCCAAAAATAGGGGCTACTCTTTAAGGAAAGAACATTGTCCCTGGGGGAACAAGTTCTGTACTTTAAAAGAAGCCCTCAATTATAGGCAATGAGGAGGGAAGCACATATTTAGGGCTGCAATGATACACTCGCCACACGATTCGATACGTATCACGTTACTTGCTTCACGATATGATACGTATCGTGATATGCTTTCCAGACTTGAGATTATCAGTAACTCATGAGGATTATACCATGGTGGTCAACTAAGGTGCTCACCATACTTCAAAGTTTGTTTGAAATGGTTCACAGTCATAGTCTTAATATCAAATTTGTAAAAGTTCCATAATGTGAAAAGTTTATTCCTTTTTTTTTCTTCAGTAAAAAGAACCTAATATAAGCATCCAAGTTCAAGTACTAAAACTTCCTAGATATACAATGTTCGAAAAAAGGTAAAACAGGTACTGTCTAGAATGCTGTTCCTTTCATTCAGTGTGAGTCGGACTTATTGATATTATAGAAAATCACTACTGAAAATGGCATAAAAGATTGAAAATTCTATGAAAGAGTGTTTAACAATATTTTCCTGAGTGTTTTGAGTGCTTTTGATATGCATAACAGTTTTATTGACTGAATAATATAAATGTTTTTTTGGTGATTTCGGAACTCGCAAAAACAAATCACATGTAGATGTTACAGCAATAAGTACATGGTAACAGTCATTAAAAACTTGCCCAAAGTAGTCATGCAGCAGTACAAGTATCCTGAATTGATCTGAATGAAGCAAAATATTTCTTTTGCATGCAATAATTACGGATCTAATTGGCAGTTAATTGACAACTTTTGTTTCCACTTGAGTGAGCTGAGTCGTATCGAAATTCAGAGAAAAAGAATCGTGAACTGAATCGTGACCACTGAACCGCGATGCATCGTAAATTCGGTGAATTGTTTCACCTCTACAAATATTACATTTCAGAGTTATTTCCTTTGGAGCTATCCATACCCCTTAACACAAGAAGGCACAGATCAGCCTGCAGCTTGTGTGCAGACTGATCCTGATCTTCAATTATCTGGAGGATACCTGGCTACTGTAAAGTCTTTTTTATTTCTTTTCAAAAATTTAAGACCTGCTAATACTAATGAGATCAGTGATATTGGCCTTCACTTTTAACTCATTAAAGTCTGAATGAAGTCTCCCACGCTATGTATTGGAGGAGTCCATTTTCGATATTAGGTATGTCAGGCTATACGATGTAGATATTCCTAAAGAAAAATGGTTGAACTATTTGCAGACAGTGGAGACCCTGATCAGATGTCACATTCTGCAGCATATGATCTTGGTCTGCACTGTTTGCCAGTTACTCGTTTATGGGTCTCCGGTCTTCAATGGGTTAATGTAGAATGCCACAGGTGGGACAAAGGGTCTTTATAGCATGTGTGGACAGCAAAGAACAAGATCAGCTGGCACATTTGCACAGTCTGATTACAGCCATTATTGCTTACTTGCAGAAACATGGAATAAACTGAACGTGTCCTGCTTAGATGTGCAAGCTGATCTGGGCCCTCCTCATTTGCGTAAGATCCCTTTTCTTATGTTGTAGCACATATGTGCAAAAGCCCTTTTTGTCCCAGGACGTTAGTCGAAGGGGACTATTAAAATGGGTTTGTTCATCCTTCCGTCTGAGATCCCGTCCATCCGTAGACACGAGATGGGTAGCTTGTGGATGCAACTCCTCTTACAGTTTTTTACCGATCTTTTTGAAATATTGCAAGACTTAGTGCTTTTGTCATGGTCTGAAGATGTGCATCTGGTTTTGGGGTTATCCTCCCATTGTTTTTTTATCAACTTTTTCCACTTTTTCAACTTACATGTAGTTTCTTTCAAGTCAGATTTCTATTAGAATAGATACCTTGTGGGCACAACTCCTCCTAGAGTTTTCAATTGATCATTTTTAAACTATGCATACTTGTTCTACATGGTCTGTACATGTACATGTGGTTTTAGGGTTATCCTCCCATTATTTTCATCAGCTTTTTCTACTTAGTTTTTTCCAGATTCGATTTCTATTAGAATAGATACCTTGTGGGCGCAACTCCTCCTAGAGTTTTCAATTGATCATTTTTAAACTTTGCATACTTGTTCTACATCATCTGTAGATGTGCATTGTGGTTTCGGGGTTATAGTCTCTTTATTTTTCATCAATTTTTTCTACTTTTTCGACTTAGTTTTTTCTAGTTTGATTAGTATTATTAGAATAGATAACTAGTGGGTGCAACTCCTCCTAGAGTTTTCCACCGATCATTTCTAAACTATGCATACTTATTCTACATCATCTGTAGATGTGCATATGGTTTTGAGGTTATAGTCCCTTTATTTTTTATCAATTTTTTTCTACTTTTTCAACTTAGTTTTTTCCAGGTTTGATTAGTATTAGAATTGATACCTTGTGTGCGCAACTCCTCCTAGAGTTTTCCACCGATCATTTTGAAACTATTCATACTTGTTCTACATAGTCTGAAGATGTGCATGTGATTTTGGGGTTATCCTCCTCATTTTTTATCAATTTTTTCCACTTTTTCGACAGTTTTTTTGCAGCTCCGATTAGTATTAGAATAGATATCTTGTGGGCGCAACTCCTCCTAGACTTTTCCACTGATCATTTAGAAACTATGCATACTTGGTCTGAAGATGTGCATGTGGTTTTGGGGTTATCCTGCCATTATCTTTTTTTAACTTTTTGCTTTTTTTTTTTTTTTTTTTTCAATTTAGTTTTTTTAGTTGTGACACGATGATGTGGGCAACTCCTCTTGCAGTTTTATACCAAACATTTTGAAACTTTGCAGGTGTTTTTGTCATGGTCTGAAGATGTGCATGTGCTTTTAGAGTTATCCCCCCATCATTTGTTATCAACTCTCTTGCAGTTTTTCGACATTTTTCAGGTCCGATTAGTATCAGAATAGATACCTTATGGGTGCAACTCGTCCTACAGTTTTCCACCCATCATTTTTAAACTATGCATACTTGTTCTACAGTTCTGAAGATGTGCGTGTGGTCTTGGGGTTATTCTTTCATTATTTTTTATCAACTTTTTCTACTTTTTTTGACATTTTTTACAGGTCCAATTAGTATTGGAATAGATACCTTGTGGGCGCAACTCCTAGGATTATTTTGAAACTATGCATATTTGTTCTACATGGTCTGAAGATATGTGTGTGGTTTTTGGATTATCCTCCTATCATACAGATTAAAAAGTCACAACCCTTTACTGACAAAGCCATGGCGTCAGGGGACTTATCACTAGAGTTCTTATCACAACTTCAGCAGGGGACATTTTAACTTTTTATAGTTTTCAGAAAAAGTAAGGCTTAATTTTTCATGTGAATCGTCTGCTAGACACATGCGTCTTATTTTCTCTGAAAAAATAGTAATAAAAAAGATATGTTATCTGCTACAACCCTCTACCACTCTGGGCTAATTCAGTAGATGGCACGTTGATGATATTTTTCTCATTATTCCCAGAAACCAGGTTTTGACATTTCATGCAAATTGTCTCCACTGGAGACAATTTGCATGAAATGTCAAACCCTGGTTTCTGGGAAAAATAAGAAACATATTTCAAATTGTATTGCTGAAATATTTACTCAGCATGCAGAGTATTAAGGGTTAAAGAATAGTATGAATGTATTTTCAGGTGGATAAATTCCATGAATATGTCAGACCAGTTCTCAATCCTAAACTAACAAAGTTCTGCTCAAAACTTACTGGAATTAAACAGGTAAGTTGGTCTAAAAGGTTGATAAATTCCATGAATAATGTCAGACCAGTTCTCAATACTAAATTGACAAAATTCTACTCAAAACTTACTGGAATTAACAGGTGTGTCTAAAAGCGTCACCCTTAGAGCTCTAAGCAAAATTGTAGCAGATGACTTTTTAATTTTTTTTAAATATTTTTCAGAGAAAATAAGACGGCTTTTCATGTGAATCATCAGCCAGGCAGACAACTTGAAATGCCAAGTCTGATTTTCTCCAATAATGAAATAAGTCTTGGCATTTCATATGAATTTTCTGCCAGGCAGACAATTTACATGGATGCCAAGTTTTATATTCTCTAAAAAATAAAATAAAAATAAAAATGTCATCTGCTGCAGTTGTGATTATCACTTTGAAGGTTAAGTGTAGCTGAAAGCAGACTTTTTTTGCACTAACTGTTTGGATAAAGTAACATCACTGTTCTTGTCCTAAAATTCCAACAGGTCCTGGCGGGTGTGTACAAACAGCACTGCTCCATAGCACAGTCGGTAGGACATCTGACTGCAGATCCAGGGGTCCCAAGATTGAATCCCAGCTAAGCCATATAATTTCCATAGAGATGGATCGTTAAAACATTTCTATGGTTACTCTCTCCTTCCACTGGTTCAAGAAGTTACTGGCAAAAGTATGTGCACAAGTACTAGTTAACCTTTTTGAGGACTAAGCCTGCCCACGAAAAGTCTGAGTTATTAAATGACTGGCTTTCATGAGCTAAACAGTGTTGACTGGCCTGTGAAACTTCAACTCAAACAAACAAATCAAACAAACAGCATTGGTAGGTTTGCATGAATGATGCATCACTGCTCAGATATTTAGAATAGACATGGAAATTGCATTATAGAAGGTAGGGAGAATTTTACATATTGCGGAAAGAGTTTCATAAAGTTTTGCACTTTTATGATGAAAACAATTTTGTAAGAAAGGTAGCCCAATTTGGCACCTGTTAATGTGATAAAGTATGGCCAGTTTTCATATTACTGTTCATTCTTATATCTGCTTGCCCCTTCCAATTGGGAAAATCACAATACACAACTTTCACCAAATTATGCCACATTGAAATTAATGAAAAATAAAGTTAATAAGAACTGGTTTTGAACAAAATAATTAGATACTCACAATTTTATGCATGAAAAACAAGTTTTTTTGTAGCAAAATGCTTAATTTTTAAGGGGTAGCCAAAAATAATCTCAAAACAATGACAATAATGTCAATAAAAATTTGCTGGCCTCGGTGGCTCAGTTGCATGCGCCGTCCGACTGGAGACCAGGAGGTCGCGGGTTCAACCCCCACCGAGGTCGGCAACATTCTTTCGTGGAGATTGATCATGAAATATTTTCTACGGTCATTCTTTCCCTTCCGCTGATTCAAGAAGGGCAGTTGTCAATTTCTGGCGAAAGAATGTGCACAATACTGGTTAACTGCTTAGAGGACTAAGCCTGCCCAGTAAACATGTGGTTAGGTAAACTGACCGCGCTTGACATGACCCCATTGGGTTGACTGGGCCGTAAAACCTCAACACAAACAAACAATAAAAATTAAAAGTATTGGTCATTGCAATACAGTAAAATTCCAAATATAATGTCCAACAAGTTTAATATTTACTGGTATTCTGAGCTCCTTTAAATAAGCAAATTAAATTGAGAGAATGGAGATATGGGTACAGGCCTAAAAATGACCCTTAAATTTAGGATGTTGTGGAATATTATTTGCTTTTATCTTGTTATTCGGGTAGATACTTATTACTTAGTTAAATATTTTGTAAAATTTGTCAAACATACATTATGCAAAAGATGCTACAAGCTGAGCTCCTCAACCCTAGGGCATGGAGATATGGGTTTCCAACATAGATTCTAATTCCACTGAGTAACCCACTATGTTTTTTGGTGCAAATTTTAGCAAAAGTGACAAAAAGTATCTTCTTAATACTCCCTTTAACAGTGTACAACCAGATCAAACTGCTTCTTTTTAGGAGGTTTAATCTGGATCTAAACTCTGTAGCATGTCTGTCTGACAATCTTGGGTAAACAGGGTAATCGTTTTTTAACATTGCATATATTTCAGTCAGTGGTTGATGCTGCTAGCAACTTCCCAGAAGTTCTAAACCATGTGGAAGACTGGCTGAAAAAACACAGTCTTGGAGATAAATATTCCTTTTCAGTTTTAACTGATGGGTTAGTATTCAGGTTTTGTTATTAGCTCAGTTGTATGAATGTATAGGCACCAGGGCTGTGGCTCAGTGAATACACTGAAAATTTTACTACCAAAAAAAATGAAAATTTTCAGATAAAAAATTTTGATATTTTTCATATTTCTGCTGAAAACATAGATTGTTGGTACTTGTTAGAACTGCCTCAGCGAGGCAGTTCTAATGAGTACCCACAATCTATGTTTTTCAGCAGAAATAAGAAAAATAGTGTATACCCCTGTAAACCCCAGTTTTACTATATAAAAGTGGGTTTTAAGGGGGTCAAAATTATATAGGCATGTTTTCGTGATGCCTGGTTTCTGTATAATGTGGCTGAGTGAAATATCATGTCATGTGTCTGGAGCTTGATATTTCAGTGAGACAGCACTCTAAAAATGAGCATAGAGCTCCCTACAACATCCAGAAGACAGTTTCTGGCGAAAGAATGTGCACAATACTGGTTAACCCCTTAGAGGACTAAGCTTGCCCAGTAAACGTGTGGTTAGGTAAACTGACCACGCTCGACATGACCCCATTGGGTTGACTGGGCCGTAAAACCTCAACACAAACAAAAACAACATCCAGATACCATCATGATGTAACTGAAAGATTGTTGAAAGTGATGTTAAGCATAAAAAAAAAAAAAAAGAATAGGAAGAGCTCTTGCAGTACCCACTGCATCCATGTCCACAGATGTTAACCCTGGTGCTGCTGAACCCAGATATGCCCTACCTTTGCAAACAGTGTAGATCCTGATCAGTTGGCTCTAAAGAAACCAACTGATCTGGATCTACACTGTCTGTCATTCAGTATGTGAGTTTGTATCAACAGCCTGGATTAGAAGTGAGCCTGGCATCTTAATTTATCCTGCATGGCAAAGGTTACATAATTTACATAATTACAATAACATTAAAAATTTAAGATGTCAAACTAGCCAAACTCTTGGCTTTATTTAGTTCTAATTAGGTAGATACTGGTCTAAAGTTTGAAATGATACCACCCTCACTCCACCCATGACCTAGAGGTCATGGTTTTAGACATGGAACTTTTATGTTGTGTTGCAGTAAAAGTTTTAAAGATCTATATCTCCTGTATGGATTTAGTTGATAATTGGATTGTTGAACATTGTTGATTCTGATCCAAAGTTTTGTTCAGTACACGCCCAAAGGCCTTACTGACCTTGCAATTTATGTTACAGATATATCATTTTCATGTTTAAGTTTTCCATTTAAGTTTTTTGGGGCTTTATCCAAACTGCGACCAGATTTAACATACCACATTGCCACAATCCATTTTCATATTACTACCAACCTAATAACTACCTAACAAATAGATCCATGCTTATGTTGATAATGCTGAATTCTGCATTCAAACATATTAGCCTTATATACTCTGATGCTTAAAAGTAGCAAATAAATAAAGAAAACAAAGAAAACTTCAAACTTTTGAGGAAAATTAAGATTTTAACCATATTGGGTAATATATCAGCGGACCAATATGAATATTCTTATTAAATGTGCCAAATCTACAGCTTTTGGTAAAAAGTTTAACCCAAGCAGTGATCCTACTGAACACTGAAAAGGCTCTTTTCCACCGAAAAGGTTGAAAAGAGCCAGTAGGTACCGAAAAATGTTTTCAACTTAAATCTCAGTCAGCTCTTGAGGCCTATAAAATTTCAGGCAACCACCCCAACAGCACTCTCAGTGCTTTGATTAATACAATATCTTTCTGAATGTTAGATTGACTTATCTGATACTGGAACTGATGTTAAATACAAATACTACTTCAAAGATTTGCTAGTTCAAGCCACACCACCCTCACTGTTTTTTATATGCTTGTTTTGAAAAAAGGGACATATTATGGCATGGTGCTGTCCGTCCATCAAGATTCTTGTACGCTTCATAACTTAGTAACCATTCAGGATATCTTCATGCAATTTTATAGGAATATGTATTAGGTCAGGACAACATGTTGCACACAAGAATGATTGTTCCCCATTTCTTAGTTTCCAAGTTATGCACCTTTGATTAATTATTCAAACCATCCGTCAACATTCTTGCACACAAGAATGATTGTGCCCCCTTTCTTAGTTTTCAAGTTATGCCCCTTTGATTAATTTTTCAAACCATCCGTCAACATTCTTGTACGCCCCATAACTCAGTAACCATTCAGGATATCTTCATGCAGTTTTATAGGAATATGTATAAGGTCAGGACAATGTGTCACACATAAGAATGATTGTTCCCCCTTTCTTTGTTTCTAAGTTATGCCCTTTTGATTATTTTTTTCAAACATTCTTGTACACACCATAACTCAGTCACCATTAGGGATATCTTCATGCAACTTTATAGGAATATGTATTAGGTCAGGACACTGTGTCGCGAACAATAATGATTGTTCCTCCGTGACATAACTCAGTAACCATTAGGGATATCTTCATACAACTTTTTAAGAATATGTTTTAGGTCATGAAGATGTGTAGTGCACAAGAATGATTGTTCCCCCTTTTTTAGTTTCCAAGCTATGCCCCTTTGATTAATTTTTCCAAACGTTCTTGTACGCTCCATAATTCAGTAACAGTTCAGAATATCTTCATGCAACTTTATTCTAATATGTATTAGGTCAGGACACTGTGTCATGCACAAGAATGATTGTTCCCCCTTTCTTAGTTTCCAAGTTATGCCCCTTTGATTAATTTTTCCAGAATTCTTGTATGCGACATAACTCAGTAACCATTAGGATATCTTCATGCAACTTTATAAGAATAGGTATTAGGTCACAATGATAGGTCATGCACAAGAATGATTGTTCCCCTTTCTTGTTTTCCAAGTTACCTCTTTGATTAATTTTTCCAAACATTTTTGAATGTTCCATAATTCAGTAACAGTTCAGAATATCTTCATGCAATTTTATTGGAATATGTGTTAGGTCAGGATGATGTATCAGTCACAAAAATGATTGTTCCCCCTTTCTTAGTTTCCAAGTTATGCCCTTTGATTAATTTTTCCGGAATTCTTGTACGCGGCATAACTCAGTAACCATTAGAGATATCTTCATGCCACTTTATAAGAATCTGTATTAGGTCCCGACAATGTGTCGCACACAAGGATGGTTGTTCCCATTTTCTTAGTTTCCAAGTTATGCCCTTTTGATTAATTTTTTTCAAACATTCTTGTATGTGCTATAACTCAGTTAGCATTAGGGATATCTTCATGCAACTTTATAGGAATGTGTATTACATCAGGATGACATGTTGGGTACAAGAATGATTGCTTTCCCTTTCTAGTTACCAGTGGTTGGAGCTGTTAATTAATATTCCATAACTACCCATATGCAAATTAATTGTTTAGGCTATTCTCATTCAATCCATAATGCCATAGCCCTTTGAAATATTTTAATGAAATTTTGTAGGAGTGTATATAATAATTGGGCAATATATACTGAGCAAGAACCACAACTGTGGCTTACTTATGTCCTGAATTATTTGCCCTGTAACTACATTTTCTTTTCCTTTTTAATTCCTCAACCATTTTAAATATTTTAACAAAACTTAATAGTGGTATGTATATTGCCAAGGGAATACATTAGGACCAAGAATGGTAACTAGTGCACTTAGCTTATAAATTATTTCCCTTGTTTGACTTAATTATTTCCCTTGTTTGACTTCTGCATTTCTCAACATCTGTGCCACTTCATCCTGGAAGCTTTTTTTTAGCTCACCTGTCACATTGTGACAAGGTGAGCTTTTGTGATCACATTTTGTCCATCGTGCGTCTGTGCGTGTGTCCGTCCGTCCATAAACAATTACGTCATACGACATCTCCTAAACCACCGATTGGATTTTTACAAAACTTCAAAGGAATGATCCTTAGTTGGTCCTCTCTCAAAGTTGTTCAAATGGTTCCGGTCCATTGCATATCTAGGTCACAGGAGCTAAAATAGATTTTTAAACTGAAAAATTTAAAAACTCTTCTTGTCAGAAGCCACTAGACCGATTTCAATATAATTTTGCAGAAATGTTCCTTTGGTGGTCATCTACCAAGATTGTTCAAGCCATTTTGATTCGTCAAAAACATGGCTGCCAGGGGGCGGGGCTTATTTTCCCAGTATATCTACATAGAAAACTTTAAAATCTTCTTGTCAGAAATCACTGGACCAATTTCAGTATAATTTGGCAAAAATGTTTCCTTGGTGACCCTCTACCAAGATTGTTCAAGCCATTTTGATTCGTCAAAAAACTTGGCCGCTAGGGGGCTGGGCTTATTTTCCCTACATATCTATATAGAAAATTTTAAAAATCTTCTTGTCAGAAACTACTAGACCAATTTCAATATAACATGGCAGGAATGTTCCTTTTGTAACCCTGTACCAAGATTGTTCAAGCCATCATGATTTGTCAAAAAACATGGCTGCCAGGGGGCAGGGCTTATTTTTCTTATATCTATATATATATATAGAAAACTTTAAAAATCTTCTCAGAAACCACTAGACCGATTTCAACATAACTTTGCAGAAATGTTCCCTTGGTGACCTCTTCCAAGATTGTTCAAATAATCATGATTTGTCAAAAAACATGGCCACCATGGGGCGGGGCTTATTTTCCCTATCTATCTATTTAGAAAACTTTTAAAAATCTTCTTGTCAGAAACCAATGGACTGATTTCAATATAACTTGGCAAGAATGCTTCTTTAGTGACCCTCTACCAAGATTGGTCAAACAGTCATGATTCGTCAAAAAACATGGCCGCTAGGGGCGGGGCTTATTATTTTGCCTATATATCTCTGTAGAAAACTTAAAAATTTTCTCGTAAGAAACCATTGGACTGATTTCAATATAACTTGACAGAAATGTTTCTTTAGTAACCCTCTACCAAGAGTGTTCAAGCTGTTGTGATTTGCCAAAACAACATGGCTGCCAGGGGGCAGGACTTATTTTCCCTGTATATCTATATAGAAAACTTTAAAAATCTTCTTGTAAGAAACCACTGGACCAATTTCAGTATAACTTGGCAGAAATGTTCCTTTGGTGACCCTCTACCAAGATAATTCAAGCAGTCATGATACGTCAAAAAAACATGGCCGCTAGAGGGCGGAGCTTATTTTCCCTGTATATCTATATAGAAAACTTTAAAAATGTTCTCGTCATAAACCAGTAGACCAATTTCAATATAACTTGGCAGGAATGTTTCTTTCATTATGATACATTAAAAAAACATTGCCGATAGGGGGCAGGGCTATAAAGTTTTTACAAAAATCTTAGAGCAGTGAACTTGGCTGAAACTTAAATAGGTATGCAAATCTGTTTGCACAGGTGAGCGATACAGGACCATCATGGTCCTCTTGTTTATTTATACTAACAGTATTTAAAGGGCAAATATAAAGGTTTTAATTCTACTAAATATTTAAGGGCACTTCAGTATGGAGGTGACTGCCAAAAACCGCATCAAATTATCTTAAACGGTTTCTGAAATATTGCGATTTTAAATTTGATATTTAACATCCAAGAGGATTGAATTCAGGCTGCCTCATTAATATTCATGAGCCTTTTTATGACATTATAAGGGAACAGTAAAATTTTAAACTTTTTTAAATTGCCAGTATTTTTTGCTCTTTAATCTGCATCAATTCAGTTTTCATATTGTTTAATTTATTCAGCTCCTTTAAACTAATACACATAGGAATTTAGCTCTTATTTTCCGTTTAAAGTGTTACATTTCAAATTTAAAAATTTCATTTAAATAATTTAAAACCGAGTTACAATGCTTAATAATTAGCCAAAATTGACTTTTTTGGTATTCATTTATATGATATACACCCAAAATTCACTATTATTAAAAAAAACTTACGAAAAATTTAATATTAGTCAAGTTTTAAACATTTTAAAATTTAGCTTTAAATTTAAATAACAGATTAAATTTCGAGTGAAATTCTCTATTCATGGGCTTATTTGTGGACAGAGACCAATTTCAATAATGGTTAAGGAGAAAAACTGTGTAGCATATAAGGAAATGCAGAATATTCCTGTTTAAAATTTCAATTTAAAATTTAAGTTCCACTATGACATCACAGAATATTGCATTGTGGGCCTTAATCAGTACACAATCCAAGGGAGGTTACTCTAACAGGAAAAAAGGTAGGTATCGTAAATTAATCACCATAACTTTTTGATTGGATTGGAATTTTTTGATGGGGTTTTCAACAAAATAATTCTCTTAAAGCATTCTATCAACACCTTGAAAACCAGGAATATTTTAAATTTCTTTATATTTGCCCTTTAATATGTTAATTGTTTTAATATAGGTGCAATCATTCATTAATTAATCATCAATTATTTGTGTTTGTCTGCCTGTCCATCTTTTAGCCATACATATAGTGTACATTGGTTACAATTCCTTTAAAAATGTTGGCCCCACTGTCTTAGCAAATGGGCGTGTAATGCGCCACTTGCGAAGCTCGTTTTTTTTTTTTCTGTTGTTTTTTTTATCATAATGTAAAGTCACATTGGAAGTTTTTGAAACTCTATATCTCCTAAATGCCAACATATAGATCAGTCTACTTGATACTTAGACTAAAGTTTGCTACAAGCTAAAAGTTTTGTTTCATGAAAGCCATACAAGGTCACATACTTAGAATCTTGATATTAAAGTTTTTAAAGATGTATATCTCTTGAATGCTGGATGGAAATGCATACCTGACTGGTTATTATTATGGCCATTTCAATATAAGCCAAATATACCATTTTGACATAAATGACCCTCAGGGGTTTACAAGGCATTACACCTAAACTCATATCGATACTGGTCCAAATATTTGTTCAGTGCAAGCCCCCACCCTGCCCCTGCCCTACATCATTCCTCCCCCTTTTTTTTTGTTTTTTTTTTTAAATAAGTGAAAAGTCAGGCAAACTTTCCTGTTCTGTAAAAGATCTTATTTACCAACCAAACTGATCATCTCTTTAAAAAGAATATTTAGTCTATTACTGTATGTATTTCACATAGATGCTCAACTTTCCTGATATATTGGTGTATTTAACAGAGAATTTACTCTATGCATTTCACATACTGGTAGATGTTTAATTATTCTTTTGCATAGGTCAACTTAGATGTTTTACTTGTTTAATTTACAGGCCCTGGGATATGTATAGATTCATGTACAATCAGTGTGAAATCAGTCATGTACCCATGCCAAGATGGTCCAAGCAGTGGGTGAATATACGGAAAACCTACAGCAACTTCTATCAGTGTCGACGAGGGGGCATAGAAGTCATGTTGCAAAACCTTGGTATGAAATTTGAGGGGAGTCCTCACAGTGGTATTGATGATGCAACAAATATAGCTAGAATAGCCTTAAAACTGATGACTGATGGATGTGACTTGTCTGTTAATGAGTATATTCAGATAAAACATGTTCAGCATAGTTCGAAAGTACAAGTCCGATATGAAGCTATACATGATGATGATAGTGACAATGAGGAGAGAGAAATTAAGAAGAAAGACAAAGACTCTGAGGAACCTGATGTGATTGACAGTCATGAAGTTAAAGATAGGTGTGAAATTAACACATTAGGTTCTGGTGATACTAAAGTCTTAGGAAAGACTGATACACAGGCTTTAACAGAGTCTATGAACAAACTTTCCATAAGTCCAAACAGTACATGTGAAGAACATGACGAAACTTTACAAGAGTTGATAAGATATTACAAGTCACAGAAAGCTGAGAGGGAGTTGACATGAAATTATCATTATTGCTTTATAAAATCGATTCTTTGAATTCCACAGACTGAACAGTGTATGTGACATGTTTAAGGAGCATATGTAAATAGCAGAAACCCAGATTAGCCTACACATTTTCAGTCTGATTAGGTCTTTTAGTGCTTATTAGGTCACCTTAGAAAATGCTCGACGTGAACTATTGTGATGGGTCAATGTCAGTTGTCTGTCCTTCGGCTTCATCAATTTGCTTCAGATGACAACTCCTACACCCCTGGGCCTATTTCAGTTAAACTTCAGAGAAATGTTGCCTAAGTGACTGTTTACCAAAATAGCTAAAACTGTTCCAGTCCAGTGAAAAAGATGGCTATCAGGGCTAAAAATAGAAAAATCTCTTTTGAACTTGTTCTCCTGAACCAAAAGGGCAATTGCCTTGAAACTTGGTTGGAAGTATCAAGGCGACTTGTAGATCAAAACTAAAATTGTTCTGATCTGAAATCCAAGATGGGCCCCCCTCTTGAATATCTTTTTTGCTCTTCTCCTCCTGAATCAAAAGGCTAATTGACTCGAAACGGTAGGAAGTATAGGGGCAATTTGTAGATCAAAATAGCTAAACTCATTCCGAGCGGAATTCCAAGATAGCCACCGCGGCCACCATTTTTAAAGTCTGTTTTACACTTCTTCTCCTGAACTCGAAGGCCAATCAACTCGAAACTTGTAGGAAGTATCGAGACAGCTTGTAGATCAAAAATAGCTAAAATCTTTCTGATTGGAAATCCAAGATGGCCATCAGGGCTGCTATCTTGAAAATCTATTTTGCGCTTCTGAACAAAAAGGCCGACTGACTCAAAACTTGGTAGGAAGTATCGGGGCAATTTGTAGATAAAAAAAATAGCTAAAATCATTAGTCTTGAAAATCTTTTTTGAATTTCTTCTCCTGAAGTTGAAAGGCGAATTGACTGGAAACTTGATAGGACATATCAGGGTGACTTGTAGATCAAAAATAGATTCAATTGTTAGGATTGTAAATCCAAGATGGTCGCCATAACCGCTATGTTGAAAATCTATTTTGAACTTTTTCTCCTGAACTGAAAGGCCAGTTGATATGTAACTTAGTAGGAAGTATCAGGGTAACTTGTAGATCAAAAATACTTAAAATCATTCCAATCGAAAATCCAAGATTGAAGCCATGGCCGCCATCTTAAAAATATATTTCGAAATTCTTCTTCTTAAATCAAAAGGCCAGTTGACTCAAAACTTCACAGGAAGTATTGAGGTCACTTGTAGATCAAAAATAGCTAAAATCATCCCATATCACTGCTACAGCCGCCATATTGAAAATCTGTATTGAACTTCTTTTCTTGAGCCGAAAGGCCAGTTGACTCAGAACTTGTCTGGTAATCAGGTGTTAGAGTGATATAGGGCCATCTTGGCCCTCTTGTTTATATTATATCAGTAAACACCAGATGACAGACTGAAGATGTACTGTAGCAAATGATTTTGTAAGACCACAGTGTACTGGTCTTGGCTCTTTGATTTCTTTGTTCTCATGTTATCTGATCAGACTATTTGTTGTATGCTTTCAGAATACATCCTAAAATTTCATACTGCAAAGTTTCTGACAAATATTGATATGCAAACAGTGCAGACACAGATCATACTGCTCCTGATAAAGGACTGCACTGTTTGCCATTCCACTATGTATTTTAACCCTTGTCTTGCTGAACCCGGATATACCCTGCCTTTGAAAACAGTGTAGATCCAGATCAGTTGGCTTCTTTAGAAGCCAACTGATCTGGATCTGCACTGTTTGCCATTCTGTATGTGAATCTGTATAAACAACATTGATCAAGTAGTCTGAATGGCTGAAAATTAGAAATGGGTGTGGCTTCTTAATTTATTCAGCAGGACAAGGGTTAAGGGACAGCTGCATACAAAGCAAACAGAATATGAAATTCTGAGTTCAAACTTTTAGGACATTTACCATAGTTTTTTTATTGTAAGAGACAATTGAATGAAATGTCAGACCTGTTTTCTGGGATAAATTAGTAAAATACTTTAAAATATCAACAGCTGAATTAGCTCAGAGAGTGTTAATGGTTAACTTTATTTGATCAGCTATGCTGGTGACCTATATTGAAGGAAGTGACACTCCTACCCAGGAAAAAGTGTGAATATGTTAACTGACCAACTTGATGTGACCTGAATAGTGTTGACTGGGCTGTAAAACTCCAAACAATCACATTTTAGCATCATGGAAATTTCTCCATTGTATCAATAAGTGTGTAATGCCCAAATACCTATTGCATATATTTATCTACAAATCACCCAAAACAGGACCAAAGTACATACAGCTGTGTAGCCTGATGTGGCACATCTGCCAATGCTGCTCATTCAAATATTTTCTCCCAAAAAATCCCAAAGTATTATTTTGTGCGCTTATGTGATGAAACATATCAAAAGGTACATAGCCATTACAATTTGCATGGGGAATCAGGAGTTTATTTCAAAATAATGAGGAAAATGTTTTCACTAAAACCAAAGGACCTTTTTCCCTGAACATGAAATTTAAAAGGTGGTTTTGTCAGTGTGAACAATGAAAATGGCACAAATATATTCTAAATTGATTAGTGATCGTAGAAATGCATCTTTAATCTAAAAACATTCTTTATGTTCAAGGCAACAGGCAAAATTCTAACAGGTGCGCAACATTGGCAGATATTTTTTATGATACACAAACAAGGGGGTGATGAAGTTGAGGGATTATTATCTGCTAAATTTGAAGAAGAAATTGAATGAAAATAAACTTGTTTTATTTATAATGAATTATTCTTCCTTCTAGTACATTTAAAAATTAAAACTGGTCTAGCGAACATTTTTTAAAATTCAGCTCAAATCCTTAGGTACGCGGAATAGGCCAACAGCAGTGTAGCTCTAGATAAAAGAGGTTTTCAAGTAAATATTTTATTTTACTTCTCTAAGAAAACATATTTAATGGTACTTATTAGAAGTGCCTCAGCAAGGCATTTCTAGTGAGTTCATGAAGTAATGAGTTCATGGGGAAATATGAAAAGTATCAATACTTTATTGTTGAAAGAAAAAGCCTTTTCTAAAGCTGTCAGAATAACTTGGATTCCTGTTATGAGAATTATTTTAGCCCTGGTCCTGCTGAACCTGGATATGCTCTGCCTTTGCAAACAGTGTACATCCAGATCAGCTGGCTTCTAAAGCCAGCTGATCTGGCTCTGCACTGTTTTCCATTTAGTATGAATTACTATCAACAACCTGTCTCAAGCAATCTGATTGTCTTAGAATAAGAAGTAGGTGAGGAATCTTAATTTATTCAGCATGGCAAGGGTTAGAAATTTTGGCCAAGTAATTCATATATGTAAACACTGGGCTGATTTTAAAAAGAGACGTTCCAGTACAATTTGACCGAGTTAAACCTGAAATCATCATTATCTGGACCTTTGTTGTCTGCATGTATGATAAGGTCCCAGCAGGGGTGAATTGAGATAGGGTTTGCGGGGTTCAGTCAAACCCCCTATACTGAACCCCTATTGACTCAAAATTTAATTGTAATGGGAAATTTTGGATAAATTGATTAATTTGGGACACTTTTCCTTATACTTCTGTTCAACAAGTCTTCACTACCTGTGAATGTGTGTAAATTGCTGAGCGAGTGGCAAACAGTGAAGACTCTGATCAGACGCTGCATTCTAAGGTACCTAATCTGGGTCTAAACTGTTTGCTCGGGCCTGTCTGTCGGAATGCATAGAGTAAGTACGGTAATATGATTAAATTGAACCCCGTCACAAAATCCTCCAGGATTTGCCCCTGCCCTTGACTTGTGACACATCTCATTAGTAGATTAACTCTCATATTCTCAAACACTGATAACTCAAAACTATTCCTTTGTCAGACGAATTAAAGGGCAAACTAAAAATTCTGGGCCCAGTTGTTCAAAACTAACGATGTCGTTAGTTAACAATTCGTTAAAATTTTAATTGAGTGATACGCAAATATGTTGAAATTTTTTGCTGAAAAAATGTGAGTAGCTTTTGCAGTGCAAAAGCTACTCACATTTTTTCAGCAAAAAATATCAGAATATTGTATATTGAATCCGCTAAAACAGTTAACAAAATGACCCTTAACGAGCTCGTTAAGCTAACGACACTTTGAACAACTGGGCCCTGGTCCCTTGGGGTTTGAGATAACAAGAGGTGACTGTACTTCATGCAAGTATTTGTCAATAAATCATTCAAAACAGAACCAAACTCATTCAGAATCCGGATATGATAAATGAAGTAATAGATCAGTTCTAATCACAAAATAAAACGGGCGTATGTTCATTGCATTCCTTTATCTCAAACTACTGTTATTTCAAACAAAATCTTGTCACTGGGAGTTTGAGATAAAGAAAGATGACTGTATTTTCATTAATCTTAAAAACAAACTGAACATGACCAGTTTGCACAGTTGTACATGCTGATCCTTACTGGTTGAATGTGGCATTTTATAGGTTTCATGGTGCACGGGTATATTTGTGTACAACAGAATTACTATGATTTTGAATATTTCAGAACTTACTTTGTCTGAAAATGTATGCTTCCAAGATGAACTGAGTCTTCCTGTCAGTGCTGAAGAGTTTTGTAATGAATCGGCCAAATGTTTTTTCGGGAACCTGATACATTTGGTAGATTTTCAACCAATTTTAACAAGGGAGATTTTTGACTTCTTGTTTGATTTTCAACTTACCAAGCAAGCTCCTTTAGAAAGGGGTCTACACTAAATTGTAGAATTTGCTCCTTTATGAGTAAACAGGAGGCAAGACAATTTTGACAGTTACCTCCCCTGAAAGTGTATACACACCACCACCACACACCCTTTCCCCCCCACCCCTGCACCCCCACCGGGTCGCAGGTCAGCAACATTCTTTCATGGAGATTGACCATGAAATATTTTCTTTGTTCATTCTCTCCCTTGGCAGATTCAAGAAGGGCAGTTGTAAGTTTCTGGCAAAAGAATGTGCACAATACTGGTTAATTGCTCAGAGGACTAAGCCTGCCCAGTAAAAGTGTGGTTAGGTAAACTGACCACGCTCAACATGACCCCATTGGGTTTACTGGGCCATTAAACCTCAACACAAACAAACCTACCCATCCACCCCCCTTTTGTTCTATAAGTTTTCTAACCAAAAAGTATTCATATATTCTTTGTGGAAAACATATATTATGACATAGCTTCAGATAAGAGTGGGTATCCAAGATAGTTTTCTCATTTCTCAAGAGATATTCCCATAAAAGTTGACTGAGTTAAACCTCAAATCATCATTATCTGGGCCTTTGTTGTCTGCATATATGATAAGTACCCTGAAAGGGCGTATTTAGAGGGGGTTTTGGGGCTTCAGTCAAACCCCCCTTTTGACTCAAAATTTAATTGTCATGGGAAATTTTGGATAAAATTGATTAATTTGGGGCACTTTTCCTTACACTTATCTTCAACAAGTCGTCACTACCTGTGAAAGTGTGTAAAATTGTTGGGAGAGTGGCAAACAGTGTTTGGCTTCACACAAATGGTGTTTACAGTATTCATTACAAGTGCCTCAGTAAGGCATTTCTAGTCAGTACCACAACATATGTTTTCACTGAGAAATAAGAAAAATATCAGCATTGTTTGGTTCAAACAAAGTGCCATATCTGGAGCTACATCACGAAAACATACCTATACAATGTTGACCCCCTTAAACCCCACTTTTAATATTTCAGGGGTATACATTTTTTTCCTATTTCTACTCAAAAACACAGATTATGGGTACTTGTTAGAACCGCCTCAGTGAGGCAGTTCTAACAAGTACCCACAATTCATGTTTTGAGCAGAAATATGAAAAATATCAGAATTTTTTATCTGAAAATTTTCATTTTTTTGTGGTAACATTTTCAGTATATTTGAATAGGTATGTTTTTGTAATGTTTTGTGGAGAAATAAGAAAAAATGTATTATTTTGATAGCCTATTACCAGAAGCTATGACTATTGATGAAATACAGTAACTGCACAGCTTGAGATAAGCAACCAATAATTGTAGATAAAAAGATAAGTTCGGAGAACTCAATAGAACTGCCTTGTTGAGGCACTTCTAATGATACCCACAATATATGTTTTTGTGGAAGAATAATGAAAATTTTATCTTGAAACCCTCTCTTATATGGAGCTATGCAGTAAGGGTTTTAAAAGCTCGAACAGTAAAATCTTACTTCCAAACAAGAAAAGCTCAATTAATTTCTTGAGGGAAGTAACCAATTTTGCAGAAGGATGCAGTTAATTGCCCCCCTTTGGAAACTGACTACTTGCCTTTCCTTCACTGGTGAATATAGAGTATGGCTTCATTATTACTTTTACTGTTCGAATTTTTATAACATTTACACTGTGTCTTTCATTTTTGCTAGGGAGTTGCTTCGAATTTTTATAACATTTACACTGTGTCTTTTTTATTTTTGCTAGGGAGTTGCTTCAGTAAATATGTTGGTGGCTTCATGTTGAGCATTGTTTTTAATTAGCTTTTAAAAAATACAATTAAAGTTCCAGTATTAAATGTGCATCCAGTAATTGATTATGGCCAATATGAACTACAACATAAGAAAATATACCTTATCAGAGGATGTGTTAAGGAGGAGTACTTTCTTATTTCTTCATGAAATATATGTTGTGGGTACTCATTAGAAGTGCCCTCACCAAGGCACTTCTAATGAGTACCCACATGGTAATTATGTTTTTATGGAAAACTGGCAAAAATAATACCAGAATTAGGGTATCATCAAATTCTCCTTAACCCATTGAAGACTGGAGATCCCTAAATGGGTAACTGGCAAACAGTGCATACCCATATCAGATGCCCGAATGCAGTGTCTGATCGTGGTTGGTGGCTTGGTTGGATGCGCTGTCCGACTGGAGACCAGGAGGTCGCGGGTTCAACCCCCGTCGAGGTCGGCAACATTCTTTCGTGGAGATTGATCATGAAATATTTTCTACGGTCATTCTCTCCCTTCCGCTGATTCAAGAAGGGCAGTTGTCAGTTTCTGGCGAAAGACTGTGCACAATACTGGTTAACCGCTTTGAGGACTAAGCCTGCCCAGTAAACGTGTGGTTAGGTAAACTGACCGCGCTAGACATGACCCCATTGGGTTGACTGGGCCGTAAAACCTCAACACAAACAAACTGATCGGGGTCTCCACTGTTTGCAAATAGTTCAACCATTATTTTTCTTTAGGAATATCTATATCATATAGCCTGACAATCCTAAAATGAAAATGGACTCTTCCAATATATAATGTGGGAGAGTTTATTCAGTCTTTAATGGGTTAACAAGTCCTCTGCTTATGAAGTGTGCCCCAGTGAAATTTAGAACAACCTGCAGTATTCTGTTGAGTCCCAGCAGGACCTCTCTAATCATCAATGCATTTCTTCATTTCTCCAATGATTCTGTAAATGGCTGAATAAGGCCATAATCAGGCTGCACAAATGTTGGTACAGTCGACCTCAATGGCCGGAACATCTTTGGGACTATGGAAATTCGTTCGAGACATGGGTAGTTCGAGCCACTGAGGGTTAATCATGGCACCAGTTCAGGAAGCAAATAGCAATAATTTAGGGAAATCTTTTTGATTTTCTATACAATGATTGTATGTTGAGTGTACTCATTAGAATTGCCTTGATGAGGCAATTCTAATGAGTACACACAACATACAATTCCATGATAAGATAAGAAAAAATCCCTAAATATTTGTTTTCTTGAGCTATTGGAAGAATTTTGTAGGGACTGAAAAAAGAGTTTGAATCATCCATGGTAAACGAGCCATCCATTTTCGAGCCATTGAGGTTATACTGTATATGCAATAAAGTGCCCTTCTTATGCTGTGACTCATATAATTGTTTTATTATTTAGCTATGAATATTGAATGATGAGCAATAAAATCTGAGGAGGCAGCATGTAGATGTATCAGTACACTTACTTGATATGGCACTCATACTCGAATGCCTTCCCTTACATGATGATGCTTTTGATGAGACATCATGCCAAAATTTGTCATGCATTTCTGCAGGCTGTGAACTTCAGATAATAAATCGAGGGTTGAGCGCAAGACTGTAGTAACTCAAACATATTTTTGAAACCCTTGTTTAGGGGCAACTTTGACCCCTTTGTAAACAATGAAAATTTGGGTGCCATTGCTCATATGAGCAATGGCACCTAAATTTCCATTGTTTATAGAGAGAAATGTTTTAATCTTCATAACGCCTTCATGGTGAGGAGATTAAGTATTGGGAAAAACAACCATCTGACTTGCTACAGTCTTGCGATCAACCCTCGAAACATGCCCATTTTGAGGCTTCAAACCACTGAAAATTGATGCAAAATATTTACAGTCATTTAAAAAAATGTTACTGCACTGGTAGTTGTGAATATTGTCTGTGGTTGGAATACTGAGGGCCTCTCACAATCTCTTGTCCTTTGACATCCCAGCTTGTGACAGTATACACCAAAATCAGTGCAACAGCCCCATGATACACTACAATCTCTTTATAACATGGTTAGTTATAACAAGGTTTTGGAAATAACAATGTTCAAAGATGGATCCCCCCCCAAAAAATCCCATAAATGGTCATTTTTCAATATAATCTATACATTTTTGTTTGGATGTAACATGGTTGTTTTAACTAACACAATTACTGCTTTAGACCCCAACAATAGTGTTATAAAGAGGTTGTGGTGTATATGATAAAACATTCACATTTTAGGCCTTGCGAAAACATGTCTTCAAGCATATACTGACAGTGAGGGTCCAGATCTGCACAGGCTGATCAGGACCTTCATTGTCCATTAACAGAATCATTGGCTACTACTGAATGTATGGATGGAGAGCAAAGGCCCTGTTGATACTTTGCGCATGCACATGATGATCTCAATCTGCACATTTAGCATATGTTTGAAGGCACTTTTTCACTTGACATGGCCTGTATCATTTTCTTTGGCCTGTATGGCAGTAAAGGAAGAACTGTTAATGCTGCCATATTTATCCAAAATATTTGTACACAACATTACTAGAAGAATCGCATTCGAACAGTTGCATTTTATTGGTAGTTGTTTCTTAAACCCACTGAACGTGAGGCTAAAAGTGTAAACATGATCAGTTACTGCATTCGTTAGCATTTGAGCTGGGACCAGACTGTCTGCTAAGGCCTGTCTTTCCCAATATTAAGGGTAAGTAAGGTACTATTGTGCCACTATCCAGTCATTAAGTTAACAAGGGTATTCACAGTTACAGGTCTCAATCAACTTTTACCAGTCTTTAGGCTTATTCAGCAAATGACAAATTGACATTTTACATTTTTCTTGTGTTTCTAGTGGAGAATTTGCATGAAATGTCAAAGCCTTTTTTTCATGGGAAAAATGTGAAAAATATTTCAATGTCATCTGCAGAAATTTTGACATTCATGCAGCTTTAAATTTCCATGCATTTCATATCTTGATAGAAGACAGTTTACATGATTGTCCAAAACATTTTCCGGGAAAAATAAGCAAAATATCAGCAGATTGTCATCAGCTGAATTAGCCCAGAGAGTGGTGATGGTTAAAGTAGCAGGAGAGGCGTCATTCATGTTTTTTTTTTTGTTGTTGTTTTTTTTTTCCTTAAAAAGAGTTAGCACTGATTCCAGATTCTTTTCCTCCAGATGTTGTCTGAATGACTGTCCAGCAAAATGGACAAACAAAACAATAATGCATGAAAATTGAAGATGATTGTTAAAATGAAATGACAGGCTGTATTTTCAGGAAAAAACAATATCATCTGCTGATAATAAAATTAACCCTTTCATCCTTGCAGACCAAAGCAGATACTTATGTATAATGTAAACAGTAGAGATCCAGATGAGATGGCTCATTATAAGCCATCCCATCAGGATCTACACTGTTTGCCATTCTGTTTTATATTTTGGCTGATTTCCCCATTTGAAAAAATGGATGTGTTCCTATTCAAACAGGGAAGAGTCCACTTCAGAAACTTGGGGATTAAAGGATTAAGCTTTACGAAAAATATACTGTATTTACCGTAAATATTGGGACATCTTAACTACTTATCATATTGACCTTGAAATTTGAAAATAGTCTATTTTACTACCTATTGATATATCTAAAATATTGTGGCAGGAATAGGAAACAGTGTAGGGCTCAAATAGATGCTGCATTCTGCCGCATCATCTGGGTGTACAGTATTTGCTTGTGCCTGTATTTCCCAGTACTTAGGGTTATCCATAAGCAGAAATATTTCTCTAACTGATACTAACAAGAGGCCCACAGACCATGATTCCCTCACCTGATAAAAACAGCTATTGCATATCTACAAATGCCATGGACATTCTTCCAGTATTGCCACAGCAACTAGGAAAAAAATTTGACCATATCTTATAAAGGTCATAGGTCGTCCTAGTACTTTCATATGAACAACCAAGTAGACTTAGAGTCCTGGATACTAAGATTTAGCCTCATAGCTTTCTTAGTTCTATAGAAGATGTTTAAATGTTTTATCATATATGGGCATGGCAGCCATCTTGTTCAATAACACAGAACCATTTGAACAAATAGTCAACATCCTCTTGACAGAAGGCCCCTTGTGAAATCTGGTGAAATTGTTCAAGCCATTTTAGAGAAGACATTTAAAGATTTCATGATTTTTATACATGTGCATAGCCCAGGGGGAAGGGCAGAAAAACCCCCATTTTTTTTATTGTAGCTAAACAGTTTTACTTCTTTAGTAATATGTTGTACATTTCAGCCATCAGTCTTTAATACATATTGAGAAAATGATTTTTCGACATTTTCCCAATACAAATGTATGGGATGCAATTTGACCTTGCCATAAAAAAGGTCAAATGTAAGCATGACCATCATTTGAACAAACTTGGTAGACATTGAGTCCATGACCCTATTTACCAAGATTGAGTCTCAAAGCTCTCTTGGATCCGGAGAAGAAGATTTTTACATATTTTTAACAATATATGGGCATGGCGGCCATCTTGTTCAATGGAGCTTAACCATTTGAACAAATTTTCAATACCCTTTTGACAGAAGCTCCCATGTGAAATATAGTGAAAATTGCTGAAGTGGTTTCAGATAAGAAAACATTTAAAAATTACATACAATGAGAGATAGCAGTAGTGTTTTTTATTATCTCCCTTGACAGGTATAGATCAAGTACTAACCAGGTCCTTCTAATTGGAATCCTCTGCTTTCATCATAGGTCATCATCGGAATTTAATAGATTCTAAACTTTTCATTTCTCCATATTCATATGAAAGATTTATCAATAGTATATATTTCATTGCACAGAAAATATTTCTTTTTGATATTTTGGAAGCTGTATTGGCATATGACCTTGTTAAAATTAGATTTACCAAGGAAAAGGAAGTGATACTTAATGGAAATGTTAACGATAAAAGCAATGTAGTCCAATTAATTGGACCTGGTTGGTTACAAAGAGTACTCAATGGAGTTACTGACTGTTTTCTCCTATTTGATGAATGTATATAGCCCAGGGGTAAGGGAAGATAACTCCATGGGGACTAAATTTTGATTGTATTTATGTTTTACTACTTTAATAATACATTGTAAGTTTCAGCCAATAGTCCTTAAGACATTTTGAGAATATGACTTTTCATCATTTTCCCAGTACAAATGAATGGGGGTGCAAATTCAACCTTGCCTTGAAAAGGCCAAAGATCAACCTACCACCATCATTTAATCAAATTTGGTAGACCTTGGAGCCCTGATTGTATTCACCAAGATTCAGCCTCAAAGCTTTCTTGTTTCTGGAGAAGAAGATCTGAACTGTTTTTACCATATATGGTCATGGCGGCCATCTTGCTCAATGGCTCGGAACCATTTGAACAAATTGCCAATATCCTTTCGACTGAAGGCCCCATGTGAAATCTGGAAAAAAAAGTACTCAAGTGGTTTCAGAGAAGAAGACAATTAAAGATTCCATGATTTATACATATATATAGCCCAGGGGCAAGGGCAGATAACTACCAGGGGACAAAATTTAGATTTTTACTAAAAAGTTTAACTACTCTAATCCTACATTGTAAGTTTCAGCCATTAGTCTTTATTACATTTTGAGAAAATGATTTTTCAACAGATTCCCCATACAAATGCATTGGGACCCAAATTTTACTTTGCTGTAAAAAGGTCAACCTACTCACAATTTCAATAAACTTAGAGTACCTTAAGTCTCTGATGCTATTAAGATTCAGCCTCAAAGATTTCTTGATTCTGGAGAAGAATTTTTACCATATATGGTTATGGTGGCCATCTTGTTCAGCCTCAAAGCTTTCCTGGTCTGGGGAAGAAGATTTTTAAGTGTTTTTACCATATATGTACCATATATGTACATGGCGGCAATCTTGTTCAGTGGTGCAGAACCATTCGAACAAATTTTCAATATCTTTTCCAGAAGGTCCCATGTGAAATCTAGTAGAAACTGCTCAAGAGGTTTCAGAGAAGAAGAATTTAAAGATTCCATGATTTTATACATGCATATAACCAAGAAGCAAGGCAGATAACCGCCAGGGGACAAACTTTGATTTTAACTAAGAAGTTTAACTACTTTAATAATACATTGTAAATTTCAGCCATTAGTCTTTAATGGCTCCATATTCCTCAAAACTAGACATTTTATTATCCAAGAAAGGTTTAATAAATTGACATATGGTATTAATACAATAATAAAATGTGGCACCTGTAAAATTTTAGGTAGTCTCTCATTCTCGAAATGAAATGATTTTTAATTATATCTCTGAATTAATGTTGCCAACATTTATTCAGAGAAACGATAAAAATCATTCATTTTTTTATCCAGATCAAAAACGAAAGACTAAATGAAATTTTACAGGCTGTCAGATGCCACATTTTATAATCATATCAAAGGCTCCATATTCCTCAAAAATATACTTTTTTTTTCCAAGAAAGGTTTAATTAATTGATATATGGTGTTAATACAATCATGAAATCTGACAGCCTGTAAAATTTCAGTTTGTCGCTCGTTCTTGAAATGAAATGTTTGTTTGGTTTTTCTTTTTTTCTTTTTTTTTTTTTTTTCTTTTTTGTTATCATATCTCTGAGTTAATGTTGGCAATATATCTCTGAATTAATGTTGCTAACATTAATTCAGAGATACGATAAAAATCATTTCTTTTTTTATCCAGTTCAAGAACGAGAGACTACGTAACTGATATTTTTTTAAATGAAATTGTTTGTTGTTGTTTTTTTGTTGTTGTTTATATATATATATATATATATATATATATATATATATATATATATATATATATATATATATATATATATATATATCTGAATTAATGTTGCCAACATTAATTCAGAGATAGGATAAAAATCATTCCATTTTTTATCCAGTTCAAAAACGAGAGACTAACTGATACTTTACAGGCTGTCAGATGCCGCATTTTATGACTATATTAATACCATACCATAGTGCAGATGGAATTTGTCTTCTGACTGACAAAGAAGCTATTTTGAAAAGATGGGCTGAACACTTTGATGGTGTCCTTAATCGGCCATCATCTATCAATGATGAAGCTATCAACAGACTACCACAGGTGGAATGTAATCCGCTGATTGATGAGCTCCCAGCCGTCTCTGAAACAGTGAAAGCAATAAAAGTCCTGTCATCTGGCTCCTCAGGAGCAATTTCTCCTCTTTTCTATGGAACGCCTTTACTGCCTCCTGGTGACTGATTTCATGCTATTGTGTGAACTCTTCGCTATATCTTGTGCTTTCATCATTATATCCTGTGCTTTAACTATTATATTGGATGCAGTTGATATTAACTTATGTATACATACCATTATATCATAGGCAAAAGTCATTGTATCCTGTGCTTTAATCATTATATTGGATGCAGTTGATATTATAATATGTATAGATACCGTTATATCATAGGCAAACGTCATTGTATCTCGTGCTTTAATCATTATATTGGATGCAGTTGATATTATATTATGTAAACATACCGTTATATCATAGGCAAACGTCATTGTATCCTGGGCTTATCATTATATTGGATGCAGCTGATGTTATATTATGTATACAAACCATTATATCATAGGGTAATGTCATTGTATCCTGTGCTTTAATCTTTATAATGGATGCAGTTGATATTATATTATGTATACATACCGTTATATCATAAGCAAACGTCATTGTATCCTGGGCTTATCATTATATTGGATGCAGTTGATATTATATCATGTATACAAACCATTATATGGTAGGCGAACACCATTGTATCCTGTGATTTTTTTCTTGATGCCGGGTGCAAGTAATATTTTATTATTCATGCACAGGATTATATCAAGGGTAGACATTATTGTATCTTGTCATTTCATCATGATGTCGGTAGCACATACTATTATACTATGCATAAATATGATTGTATCATGTACAGACATTATTGAGTCCTGTGATTTTATAATTATGTTGGGAGTACATGACAATAAGTTGTGTAAACGTACCGTTATATTACAGACAAATTTCGTTTTATACTGGAAAAACTTCATTATGTTCTGGGCAAATCCCATTATGTCGGAACAGGCACCACTATATTCTGGGGAAACGGTATTATGTTTTCCATATTTATCGTTATATCTTTGGAAATCATCATTGTATGGTGCCACTTTACTGTCTCTTTGTGCGTGTATAAATGTTGTTATGCCAAGTCATCATTATATCCTGGTCAAACATTGTTATGTCCTGGGCTGTCATCATTATGTCCTAAGCAAACAACATGTCATCATTATGCGATGGGTAGCCGCCATTATGTCTGTGGCAAACATCATTTATTATTGCCAGTTGAATTGTATAGTGGCATATTTCTGCCACGAGATAGCTAGATAGCTATCACTCGCGATAATTTAAATAAATATCGAGATAGTTTTACGCTTTTTGAAAACTTTTTCTGGATAGTTTAAAGTTTCCTTGAAATATTAATGCGATAATTTAAAATTTCTACCTCGCTTTTTTGTGTTTGTGCCCAGAGCTGCCATGAAGTAGCTAGATAGCTATCGCGATAATTTCAGAAACTATCAAAAAAAATCCTGAAACTTCCTGAAAATATTATGTTGATAAAGTTTTCTACAAATATTATTGTGATGATTTAAATTATTATTTCGATATTTCCGCTATGAATACCGGAATGGGCCTAACCGGAATGAACCAAAACGAATGCGGGATGTTCATGTTAGTAGAAGTAGTAGCAGTAGTAGTAGTGCTATTATTTATTTGCTGACATAGATTGTTTCCTCCCTGGTTTAGTGTTTTTTACTTGTTATATCGAATTCGGAAGAAATAATTTAAAAATAAAATGAGTTGGATAGATCTCAGTACATAAGTAGTTCCACGTGATCTTGCTACATTATTAATTTCACGGCCCTTGAAACATCCAGAACCGTCCACTCATCTATAAGCAGAAACACACACAATAATAACAGATGTGTTCCAAAATACAGATATCTATTTATAGATGAATAAAAAATGGCGGAAATATCGAGAAAATAATTTAAATGATTTAATTTAATTTAAATTAATTTAAATAATTTAAATGATCGCAATAATATTTCCAGGAAACTTTAGATTATCTAGATAATCTTTTCTGGAAACTTAGAGCTTTCGCGATAATTTCTGAAATCATCACGGTAGCTATCTAGCTATCTCATGGCAGATCTGAGCACAAACGCAAAATAAATGAGATAATAATTCTACATTATTGCAATAATATTTCCGGGAAACTTAAAACTATCAAGATAATATTTTCAGAAAACTTAAAGGTTATTACGATATTGTTTTAATTACCGTGATAACTATCTAGCTATCTCGTGGCAGAAATATGCCACCATACACAGGATATAATTTTGAAATCACGCAGATTGATTGTGTTGGGGTTTAACGACACGTCAACCCTTGAGGGTCATTTTGTGTCGTCTCCCAGAGAAAGGGAGAAATGAGATAGAAGAGAGAGAGTAGAGGAGATGAAAGAGAGGGACAGGGAAGAAAGAGGAACAGGAATGAAAGTGAAGAAACAGAAGAAATAAAAACATTCCCCCTCTACCCTTACCCACTACAAGGATAGCAGGCCTTGCCCAACTGTAAGCCAATATCAGTTGGACGCCCCAGTGATGTAAGATACACAGCACCTTCGCACCACCCGACCACCCCGAAATCACGCAGAACATTGAAGCTTGTCCATGATATAACAATATGTACGTTTGATATAATGATAAAATACAGGATACAATGGTCTTGTAGCAGAACGGCTAAGAGCCATATTTTCAATGGATTGTGCTATTCCGGATACAAGCATGGTTTTTGGCACAGTTGTAGACCATGACCGACTAAGCATTTTAGATATAGAACCACCTTGACAAATGTGTACTGCGCATGTGCAGTGCATTTTCGCGCAACCCGTTTTTGGTATAAACATGAAAATTGTGTAAGATACAACACCATGGCCTACCTTTTTATAAGAATAATGAAACTTGGTACAGTTGCATAGCTTGACTGACAAAGCGTTTCCAGATATACAGCTCACTTGGAAAATGTATATTGCGCATGCGCAGTCCATTTTTTGTTGAATGCGCGGTCCATTTTTGCTTGTTTTGGTCTGTTACCGAACATGCGTTGAATTGTAATAGGTGCAGTTAAACTATGATTTAAGCGGAAACGTTGTACCGTTCTTGAAACATTTTCATAATTACTGGCATATCAATGTTTCAGCACCCATCAGCTGAAAATAAGGGCCAATCTCGTGATGTCGTAGTCATTGAAACATCTCCAACCAGCAAGGCCATTAGCACATTACAAGAATCGTACACAACTGTACCGCCTTTGATTCTCCCATCATCTACTCCTGTGGTACCGCCCCAAAATGGCGATCTTATAGGAAACGGTATGTCTTTACCAAATGCCTTTCAATGCGAAAAAAGCTGGCTAGAAAATGTTTTCGAAAAACTGACGCAGGGCGACGTACAAAAGGATGAATACATATCTTGGGCAGCTTACCATGCCAGTTTACATAATGAGCTGTCTCAAAGTATTTCTCTTGGAGCTATGCTCCCCTTGTTCAAGGAACAAGCTCACTCTCCTGCAATGATAAGGCACTCAATGAGTGTTGTTAGAAAGGCAGTCCAATTTCTCAACCCCAGCCAAATTCCAGTGTTACCTTTGATCAACCCCTCTATGCCATTGCCAAACAAGTACAATGGAACTGGCCAGAGCAATTTGGTGAAGACCAATTTGTGGTGATGTTAGGAGGTCTTCATATCGAGATGGCAGCTTTCAAAGCCCTCGGTGGATGGCTGGATGGCAGTGGTTGGACAGACTGTCTTGTACAAGCAGGGGTTGCTAAAGTTGGTATGGCAGATTCTTTCCTTAAAGCCAGCCACATAACTAGGACTAGGCATACTAATCAGGTAACAGCCGCTGCATTGTTTATTTTACAAAAACATGCATATGAAGAGTACAAGACTGCAGTCAGCCCCGATGACATGTTAGACTTTGATGGCTGGTGTTTGCAGCAGCAACAGGCTATCCCACAGTTTAAATACTGGAGTCTCACTCTCGAATTGATACTCACCATCTTGATTTTCGTCCGATTCTCCGGACGTCCGATTTCGGTCTATACATCGACTCACTGACACAGCTTGCACCTTGGCTGTCAGCATTGGATCACACTAATTATGCAAGGTATTTACCAGTTCATATACGGGATATGATTGGTCTTGAATCAAAACATCCAGAAATCGCAAACGAGTTTAAGGCTGGCAAGTTTACGATTCAGAAAAGTCAGAGATTCTTTTCCGCAATCGCGATAGATCACGCACATAACAAAACAACACGTATGTCAAGGGGGATGGAGGAGCTGTGGGTTTAACAGAAAATCCCGGTGCACTCCGTCGATGGATGCTGGCGGGTCCAGAGATCACAAGAATAATTGCTGAATTTGAAGACCAGCTAACGACCGAAGATGTCGATGAAACACGTCACCATGAACAACAGGGAGCCGTTCAGAAAACATTCTTTGAACAAGTGACTGCTTTGGTATCCTACTTCGAAGAATCTGGTAATCCATTTCTGGAAGCAAGTAGTGATATAATATCTCTTGACACGAAAGATATTGCTGACTCAGCCATGCGGAAAACTGTAGATGAAATCAAACGAATCGGTCAGGAGCAGTTTGATACATTTGTTGAGGAGAGGCTCTTTCACAGAACGACGCCACTGTATGACAGTATACCAAGAAATAAGTTGGTACTATTTAACAGTCAGGATAAGAAGGCGCAACCGAAAGGCAAAACTGAGCTTGCCCTTGCCAAGAATGACACTGCTCTATTTTCCAAACTATACATCGGATGTCAGCATAGAGGTGGTGATGTTGATGAATTCTTCAAACACGAGAACCAAGCCTTTCCACCGTCTTTGTCTGACTGTGAAAATTACGATTCTCTGCAAAATCAGATTTACTTGTCTGTTTTGAGACACTTGTCCCTTTTGTGACAGAATCTCCTCAGGAAATAAGTGCAATCACTTTAGATGGGGCCGCAATTGTTCAGATGCTCAAACCTATTGGAGTTACCACATTTGAACAGTACGCCCAAGATATTTTCAAACCATATATCATGTCGCAACTAAATGCAGTTGACCGAGTAGATATCGTCTGGGACACATATAAAGTTGACAGTTTGAAGTCCTCGACACGAGAGAAGCGTGGAAAAGGGATCCGTCGAAGGGTTACCCCGTCAACAGCCTTTCCAAAGAACTGGAAGATTTCTTGCGCGTTGATGACAATAAAGAATAATTATTTCACTATCTCTCACAGGTTTCTTCTGCTTGGGCGTCCGATTCAAACAAGGAGATCGTGGTCACAGACGGTATTGAAGTGTTTCTCCAGTTCGAGATACAACATCGCTTGCTCCATGTTTGCATGAAGAGACAGACACAAGGATGTTTGTTCATGCTGCAGATGCAGCGAACAGAGGGCATAAGAAAATGATTGTTCGCACTGTTGATACAGATGTTGTAGTGCTAGCTGTGTCTGTCTTTGAACAACTTGGAATAGATGAACTTTGGCTTGACTTTGGTGTTGGAAAACATCGAAAATACATTGCATCTCATTTAGTGGCACAAACGATAGGAAGAAGGAAATCTAAATGTCTTCCATTCTTCCACGCGCTAACAGGCTGTGACACAACCTCTTCCTTCCTTGGCCATGGTAAACGGAGTGCTTGGGAAACTTGGGTAAGCTTCCCTGAAGTATCAGAAAGCTTTGAGCAACTATGCAAAGCTCCAGAAAGGCCATCTACAACTTGTTTATCAAGCATTGAACATTTCGTCATACTACTGTATGACGGAACAAGTACTTGCACAAGTATTGACTTTGCTAGAATGCAATTATTTACAAAGAAGGGTCGATCAATGGAAAGGCTTCCTCCTACGCAAGCAGCATTGCACCAACATATTCTGAGAGCAGCGTATCAGGGAGGCCATATCTGGGGACAAGTGCTGAATCTCTCGCCAGCATTACCAAGTCCAGAAGAGTGGGGTTGGATGAAACAGGAAACTGGATTGTTTTGTCCACTATGGACCACAATTCCACAGGCATCATTAACTTCACTTGAATTAGTAAGGTGTGGCTGTCTCCAGGGTTGCAAAACTAAGCGTTGTAAGTGCAACAAAGCAGCCGTGCAATGCACGGCTCTTTGTGCCTGTGACGGTGGCTGTGATAGTTAAGGTAACTGCCATTAGGTCTTTGCCTTTCTGTGGCTATGTCTATCTAAGCACAAAATCAAAAACAGTTTCTGAAGCGCAAAACAAATTCCAGAAGTTTCATGTACTTTTTTTCTGCGCATGCGTACCCCAAAAACGTCAGGGGACCAAACTAAGTGTGTGTTTATTCGTGTTGTTGTAAATGATCTCCAAAAATATAACAGGCACAATTTTATGAAATGATCAAATCAGATATTCTTAGACATTAGGAAGTTCAAAGTCGCGAGTTTAGGTGCAAAAGTTGATGAAACCATTGGTGACAGAAATGTAATGTTTTGCGCATGCGCATACATACATTGTTAGTCAGTGTCCTGTTTCCATTTTCCGTCTACTAAAACTCGTAAAGCTGTAAGGATGGGCATCATGTAAAACATGTATATCTGTTTAAAAGAAGGCACGCATTTGTCCCATTGATCAGTAAAACGTAGGAGAAATTTTACACTAAACCGGAAGTAGGTTTTTGCGCATGCGCAGAACTATCCATCATTGTCAGGGAAATAATTATAATGTATATGAAGGCATAATGCACCCTTTGAGTCAAATTTATTGACACCAGTTGCAAGTATTTACCAGTTTACTCAAATTTGGTGCAAATTGTATACACCGGAAGTGAATTTTACTTCGCGCATGCGCAGAGGAAATTTGTCAAGGTGGTTCTATATCAGAAAATCATCGGCTTAGCAACCTTAACAATTGTGGAATGTTTCATGCTTGTATCCGGAATAGCACAATCTTGGCTCTTAGCCGTTCTGCTATGTTCATGATAGACTGGTATGTATCCATAATTTAATATTGACAGCGTCCAAAATAATGATGGAATCATATGATACAGTGATGTTTTTCCATAACATAATGTCAATTACACTCAACATAATGACGACATCACAGGATGCAAAGACGTTTGCCCATGCCAAAATACTATTAGTACATAACACAATATCAACTGCATCAAATACAATGATGAAAGCACAGGATACAGTGATGTTTGCCTATAATATATTGGTTTGTATACGTACTATAATATCAACTGCATCCAATATAATGATCCAATCACAGGATACAATGACGTTTGCCTATGATATAATGGTTTGTATACATAATATAATATCAACTGCTTCCAATATAATGATCAAAGCACAGGATACAATGACGTTTGCCAATGATATAATGGTTTGTATACGTAATATAATTTCAATTGCATCCAATATAATGATCAAAGCACAGGATACAGTGATGTTTGCCTGTGATATAATGGTTTGTATATGTAATATAATATCAACTGCATCCAATATAATGATCAAAGCCCAGGATACAATGACGTTTGCCTATGATATAACGGTATCTATACATATTATAATATCAACTGCATCCAATATAATGATTAAAGCACAGGATACAATGACATTACCCTATGATATAATGGTATCTATACATATTATAATATCAACTGAATCCAATATAATGATCAAAGCACATGATACAATCACGTTTGCCTATGATATAATGGTATGTATACATAACATAATATCAGCTGCATCCAATATAATTGTTAAAGCACAGGATATAATGATGAAAGCACAAGATATAACGAAGAGTTGACACAATAGCAAGAAGGCAGTCACCAAGAGGCAGTAAATGCGTTCCATAGTGTAGACATGGGAGTAATAATATAACGAACCTAAGAGATCCGTCAGGCCCCAAAATTGCCATTCCAAAGAGATATCTTTTAAAAGATTACAAAAAAAGTTTGCGGATGAGTATAAACTTGCTGGGCTTTCAGAAATCGCATCAGAAAATTAAGCCGTTGTTAAAGCGATTCAGGATAAATTAAAGGAATATAAAATGGCGTGCCAGTTGAACCTCAATTCGTTACGGAAAGAATTAGAAACAATGAGTGAGAGTCAAGAAACCGAAATTGATAGTAATGAAAGTGAAATTATGAAAAATCTTAGAGTAGACATTCGTCAAGGAGTGAATCATTGCAAAAATAGCGGAAAAAACAAGTAAGTAATGACCAACTGCAACAGAAATTGGATGATTTGAATAATAAGATTCAAGAAGACATCGAAAGAAGTAAAATAATGTTTAATAGGAATAAAGACGAGATGGAGGAGGCAATAGTGAACATTAATGAACAAATGAGATTAACGGGAAAATATAGAAAGCACAAAAACAATAATTGAAAAAATCGATTTTGATACTAAAACGAATACTTTGGAAAGACAAAAAAGTTAGAAAGATCTCTACGAGTGGCAAGTAGGAGAATAAGAACAAATGAAGAGGGTATAAAAAGTTTAAAAACTGAACTAGAAAGTCTTAAGACAGAAATTGAGGAAGTAAATGGGATTATATAAAAAAATTATATAGAAAATAAAATAAGAATAATAAATCGATCTGTCAGAAAAAAAAACAAAAAACAGAAGATATACTAAAAGGAAAAACGTCAATGACATCAGATCGTGATATGGGCAACAAAAGAGTATTGAATCTGCCTCCTCCAAGAGACCAAGAAGAATGTATAGAAAATTACAATTATTCCTCCGCAAGTACGAGATTCATTGACTTCTTATTTGAAAGATTTGAAAAAATGATAAAGACTCAACCAGAAAAAGGTGATTAATACATAAAAAAATCAGTTGATTAAGACATTTAGACAGGTTCTAATAATTTTGCACAACAAAAGAAAACACCTGGTACCAAATAGCCACAATATTCAGTAAAAGGTCATACTTCAAATGTGCTGAAGACTTGCATATTCATTGCAAATATTAGCTGGCAAAATACTCTGCAAATGCATACACTAAACAACATGTGAGTGAATAGGTTCAGATAGACTAGATATCATCACTGTTCCTGTTGTGTTCACCAACCGCAGATGGCTCTATGTAATATCAGCCTCGGAAACTACTCTTCTTTCACGGTTGGTACTGCCAACCAAATTACGTACCCTGTAGTCATGGGGTTTGACGCATTTAAACATTATTTAGCAGCGTGTTCATTTCTCCAGAGGAACACCATATATTTTTATTATGCAAAATAGTCATGGACTACTAGAACATTATTTGACACCATTTAGTTAACTGACAGCACTCGATGTCGATGGGCCGCAAAACTCTAATACAAACAAAACAAAAATCGTTGCAGGTACTTTGACAAAAACATTTTTTAAATATTTCTTCAATAGTCGTCAACCATGTATACTTTTTGGGGCAGTTAACCGCCACCAGATTTACTATACTGCATTTCAGCTGAAAATACCTACCTAATAACTACCTTAACTTGCCCCCAAAATGTTTCCCTGCTAACGCTGATAACGCTAAATTTAGCATTCAAACATACTAGCTTTATACATTCCGATGTTTTTGAATAGCGAATAAATGAACAAAAATATCAAACTTTTGAAGAAATAAGATTTTAATCATATTGAGTACAATATCGGCGGACGACTATGAATACCCATACTCAAGTAAAGCACACGAAATCTACAGCATTGTCTAACAAGCAGAGGTGATTTCAAGAATTTGCAGTAGAGAGGGAGCTCCCCCACTGACAAAGAGTAGGGCTTGGGAGGGTCAAAATCCACAATGTGCGAGGCATTAACTCACCTATTAGGTATTCTACTTGTCTTCTTTTCTTTCTATTTATCTACTGTCCTAGTAAAAGCTGAGCAAGATGTATTGCTCAAAATGACCAATTTGACCTATATATCACGGTAATAAAGGCGGTGCGTTTTGAAGCTGGTCATTTCGTGCCTTTGTAACAGTTAGCCCAAGTTCTACTTCAGAACATGCAAACAATAACAAAATAGTCTGAAAAATACTTTCATTCTACGATTATTATCAGAGTAAAATATTTAAAGAGAATATAATTGCCATTTGCTGCCAACATATTGCTATCTGATGACTGAGTTGTTTCCCTTGTATAGCCTCTGTAACGTGTAAACTGAGTTGTTTTCCCTTTGTAATGTGTGAGCAACTGATCCATACATTGATATAGTCCACGCTCTGTAGTAATCTGTGAAAAAAGTTACCCTAACCGCGGTCCTACTAACCACAGAAAAAAGGGCAGAGAAGGGGCAATTCTCAAGCTGTCTTTCGGCACAACAAAGATGGCGGTCTAAGCGAATAAAGTTTATGTATCCTTGTTTGTAACAAAAATATGGGAATGTTTATAGCGGTTCGACTATAAAGAAATAATGTGAAATCTTTAGCATCTTTAGTGAATTTCTTTGTGTCGTCTGTAAGGGAGCGATCTTAATACACTGGTATTAGTAACCGGTCAAGGGAGGTATTGGTTTCTCATAAGTGGAGTGACTAGAGATATCTCTGTTTCAATCATAAATACAAAATTTATCTCTACTAGAAATGCAGATATCTCTGATTGAAATACAGTTATATGTGTTTAATTTATAGAATTCAGATATCTCATTTCAAATACAGAAATACACATTACAATTAGAGAAACATGTATTTTAAATGCAGATATCCAGAATTCAGCTTAATTAGAGATATCTCTAATTGAAATGCAGATATCTTTATTTTAAATGTAGATATCTCAAGTGAGTCTTGATACATATGCCATTATGTGCGGTATAAGTGTACATGCATTTGCTGAAGCTAAACTACCAGCTAGCTTTTTGCACTTGCAGTTTCAGACAAGGGTCCTTCTGTTGTATTCAAACACAGAAGGGTCAGAACAGCATGCAATATCACTTTGTCGATATAGTCTACAGTACCCAGTGATTTTGTAAGGAGGTAATCAGACTCCTTCTCATACTATGCCGCTGGAAGTGCTGATCTAGACTTTCTTTGCCACTGTGAGCTTTGTCCGCATATGCGATAAGGTGCGATTATTACCGTTGTGCATAAATAGGGACTAGCAACGACGCCAAGAACACTGTTGTTCTTGTTCATTCAGTACATTCGGTCGCTTTGGCTCCTGTTACGGCTCATTCCTCCCCACATTACCGTAGTTACCCTACGTATTGGGCAGAGATAGGCCTGAGCAAACAGTGTATACCCAGATCAGATACCACAGAATGCAGCGTCTGACTGACCACTGGTTGCCACTCATACAGCAGTTTGTAAAAACAACTTGTAGTAAAATGATAAAATGATAAACTTTTAGTATGGTAAAAAGTTAGGGTCTCCGAATATAGGATCAATTCACTATGCCTGAGACCCGGATCAGACACCACTTATCCAGCAGTTTGTAGACACTACAACCGGTAGTAATAAGAACTTGTAGTAATATGAACTGGTATTATTGCATTAAAAGCAGTGTCGCATGTTATTCACAGCCGTGCATTAACCGGCGAAAAGCCGTGTATTACAAGGCTATTCATGCGCTGTTAATGCACGGCTACGCAACTTTCATTATGATCGTATCGGGGCCACAGATTTGCTGCCGTTATGAGAAGTGTACTGCCCGGCCCTAGAACGAGCACAGTCAGTGGAAATTACTTGCGCGAGACATCGGTGAAAAGGCGAAACAAAATAGTGCAAGAAATAACGCGAAATGTAGCAAATGTTTTCAGTTTTATGCAATAATAGCGATCGAACATGGTTTTTCAATGCATTAACATTCGCTAGATCCCTTGGGTTTTCAACACCTCCCACGGGATCTTACGTTGTTAATGCATGAAAAACCATGTTTGATCCCTATAGTAATATGAACTGGTAATAATATCCCTGTAAGCATTCTTTATAAATCTATAGCAGACCGTTATCGGCCCGTCAGGGTAGCTGACGGGCCGATAACGGCCCGCTATAGATTAATAAAGAATGCTAGCTGGGGTGAAGTATGGCGGTAGAAAAATGGACTTGTTTAAGTTAGGACAAGGATATTAAGGAATTAAGGTGTCCAATTATTTAGGATAAATATAGTGCACACCTTGTGAAACCAGATCAGACGCTACAGAGTGTGGACTCTGCTTAAAGTCTACACTGTTTGCCGCACTAATGAGCGGATTTCTGACACATTAACTGGTATTAAAATGGACCTTTGTGCTTCGGGAAGGTTGTGCTTCATGAGTGTGGCGATTCCTGGGTAACTTCATTTATAGTTATATTCAAACTTAACCCTTAAAGCGCCAATCACAACTATTGTCGTCTGCTTTGTCTCCTGCTGGTTACTTTAAAAGTCACTTCTGCAAACAGTGTGGACCCAGATCAGACTGCTCATTTAGGAGCAGTCTGATCAGGGTCCACACTGTTTGCCGGTATGCAAAAAATAGGTTTGAAAAGTTTGCAAGAATATTCAGCAGATGACATAAACAGACGACATTTTCAGATGCAGTTTTTTTTTTTGGCGCTTTAAGGGTTAAGGACAGGTATGATATGGCTTTAATATGTCCGAATCTTTAGGGTAAATACTGTATTCCGTGTCATTTAGAAGAGTTTCCTCTACATCTGTCACTTTATCAATATGATGTTGCTTATGTTCATCGTTGGAAGAATTTGATCTTGAAAGTACACTTTCTTGTGTCTCCGAAACAAATAAACGTCTTTTACCCATAATTTCTATATCTATGTCGGATCGTTGAAGCTCATTGTCTTTAGGAGTGGATACCCATACCGTTGCCATGGTTAGAGCACTTGATATCAATAAGAAGAAACCTGGAAAAATAAAACTCAGACTACACAGGGAATACCAAAGTGATATATACGAACAATGAAGACCAAAACAAGACAGTACATACTCGTCGCAGTCTGACAACGATCTTCAACATTTACCACTCCCTGGGCTAATACAGCAGTCGACAAGTTGATTATACTTTTCTTATGTTTCCCAGAAAATAGGATTTTACATTTCCTGCAAATTCTTTCCATTATTTTTTCTTATGTTTCCCAGAAAAGAGGATTTGGCATTTTATGCAAATTGTTTGCAATGTCAAAATTCGTTTTCCGGGCAGAATAAGATAAATGTTTTTAAATATCATCTGCTGAAATGTTTACCTTGCATGCTAAGTGTTAAACGGTTGCCAAAGAAGAGGGCAATGATAGAAAAAAAAAAAACAAGAGGCCCATAGGCCACGATTCGCTCACCTGATGAAACAGCTATTGCATATCTACAAATTCCATGCAACATTCTTCCAGTATTGCCACAGCAACTGCGACACAAAATTAATCATACCATAAATAGGTCAAAGGTCATCCTAGGCTCATCATTTGTACATAGTTAGTAGACATTGAGTCTCCGATGCATGGTGTACATCAAAATTTAGCCTCAAGGCTTTCTTAGTTCTGAAGAAGAAAAACTTTTAGGTGTTTTACCATGTATGGGCATGAGAGTCATCTTGTTCAATGGTGCAAAACCTTTGAACAAATTGTCAGCATCCTTTCGACAGAAGACCCCATGTGAAATCTGGTGAATATTGGTCAAGCAGTTTCAGAAAAGAAGACGTTTAAATATATGTCTTGATTTTATACGTGGAAAGAGTCCATGACAAGGGCAGATAACCCCAAAAATTTGATCCTAACTAAAATGTTTTACTACTTTAATCATACATTGTAAGTTTCAGCCATTAGTCTTTACTATATTTTGAGAACATGACTTTTCAACTGTTTCCAAACACAAATGTATGGAGACGCAAATTTGACCTTGCCGTAAAAAGGTCAAAGGTTATCCTGGGATCATTATTTGAATAAACTGGTAGACCTTGTGCTCTCTATGCTATTTACAAAGATTCAGCCATAAAGCTTTCTTGGTTCTCGAGAAGTAGATTTTAAGTGTTTTTACCATATATGGGCATGGTGGCCATCTTGTTAAATGTTGCAGAACCATTTAAACTAATTTTCGTACGTTTGTTCGATTTGCGCTTGTTTGTTTTTGTCTGTTTCCTCTTCCTATTGGTGTCTGGGAAGGGCTGCGGTTTGTGATTGTGGCACTCCCTTGGCTTTTCTCTTACCTTTTTTTGTCAATACCCCTTCGAAGCCTCATGTGGAATTTGCTGAAAATTGGTCAAGCGGTCAGAGATTCTTCAATTGTTACCCAATACAAATGTATGGGGACACAACGCTGACCTTACCGTAAAAAGGTCAAAGGATATCCTAGGATCATCATCTGAATATTCTGGTAGATCGTGTGCTCTCTCTGGCGGCCATCTTTTTTAATGTTGCAGAACCATTTAAACAAATTGTCAATACCCCTGCTATGGAAGGCCACATGTGAAATTTGCTGTAAACGGGCCCCCGTAGCCTAGTGGATAAGAGAGTTGACTCTTAATCCATTAGGTTTCTCACCGCTGTGGTTCGAGCCTCGCTCGGGTCATATGTGGGAAAGCCAAGTTCTGCTTACGGATGGTCAGGTGGTTTTTCTCCGGGTTCTCCGGTTTTCGCCCACCTTCGATGAACGATCGGCTCGATATAAGTGAAATATTCTTGAAAGGGCCGTAAAACCCAAGTCCAAAAAAAAAAAAAAAAAAAAAAAAAAAAAAAAAAATTTGCTGTAAACTTGTCAAGCGATCAGAAAAGAAGACGTTTAAAGATTACACGACTTTATACCTCTATATATTTAATTTAACACTGTTTCAAGAGGGTTACACATGTAGCTAATATGCCAGTCTAACATGCGGCCCTCATAAAATACAACATGTCACAACATATATCCATATATGTATTTAACATGGATTTGAAAGACTTATATGTATGTTTACGGGTCATAGTAGAACATCTCTTTCTCTGTCACAGACTTACATTGTTTAATATCACCAATGCAGAACAAAAATCCAAAATGTATGCTTAAATGTTGATAAAATGCAATAATCAGTGATCGCCTAAAACTTAGAATTATGATTGCAACGTAAGTTTATTTATTTATTTATTTATTTATTTATTTTAAGAATTGAGATGGTCCTTTTCAAAACATTTAAGAACAGTGCCATTCTGGCTGAGTCGCCTAGGAAGTTCCAGAGTTTCGGACCAAACAAGAAAATGACCCGCCATACAATGAAGTCCTGGATCGAGGAACAGAAGAGTTGCGCGTTTCAGATGACCTTAATGTTCCGTTACATGTTTCCGCGGTTGGCTTAAGCCGATATTATATATGAAGAGTTTAGTAATTTAGCGTTTTATAGGTGAATACGGCCTTATAGTACTTTAGTCTACTATTTACTGGCATCCAACCTAGGCTTTGAAACATGTCTGCTGATGGTGCCATGAAGTCAGCTTTCAAGATTATGCGGGCTGCACGCTTTTGGAGTTTATTTAGTCGTTCAATATTCATATTAGATGTTGTTCCTCAAGCACTCGAGCCGTAGTTTATGAGGGGAAGGATGTAGCTTTGATAGAAAACCTTCTGAACATATGCGTCTAACTGTTCGCGAGCGAATTCACGAAGAAATTGCAGCACAGAGATAATCGACATGGGATGTGCAGTTTAGATTTTGGTCTATAATAATTCTTAAAAGCTTTTGTGATTTCACATTCATTTTTTGGTAATCGTTCAATTCGAATATTTTAATTTTCAATATTCAGGGGCAAGGGCAGATAACCCCCAGGAGAGGAGGCAAAATTTTGATCCTAACTAAAGTTGTTTTACTATTTTAATCATACATTTTAAGTTTCGGCCACTAGTCTTTAATATTGAGAAAATGATTTTTCAACTTTTTCCCCATACAAAAGTATGAGGCCACAAATTTGACTTTGCCTTAAAAAGATCAAAGGTCCACTTACGATCATCATTTGAACAAACTTGGTAGATCTTGAGTCCCCGATGCTATGAACCAAGATTCAGCCTCAATGCTTTCTTGGTTCTAGAGAAGATTTTAAGTGTTTGTATCATATATGGGCATGGCGGCCATCTTATTCAATGGCGCGGAAGCATTTGAACAAATTGTCAACACCCATACGGCAAAAAGCACCATGTGAAATCTGGTGAAAATTGCACAAGCGGTTTCACAGAAAGACATTTAAAAATACACAATTTTATGCATGTATATAGCACAGGGGCAAGGTAGATAAACCCCAGGGTATAAAAGTTTGATTGTAACTAAAAAGTTTTACTACTTTTACCATACACTGTAAAAAAGTTAAGAGAAAAGTCACTTTCAGCAATTAGTCTTTATATATTTTGAGAAAATGCCTTTTCAACATTGCATGGGGACGTAACTTTGACTTTGCCGTAAAATGTTCGTCAACCTACGGTCATCATTTGAACAAACTTGGTAGACGTCGAATCCTCCATGCTATATACCAAGATTCACTCCAAAAGCATGCTTGATTCTAGGGAAGATTTCTTGTTAACGGACCGTTACCATTCGTACAAATTTCCCCCCACTTTAACAGAAGGCTCATCATGACGTTTGAAGAAATTGGTCCAGGGTTTTCAGAACAGAAGTCGTTCAACGGTGTGGAATGATGACGGACGACGGACGGCAAATGATTACAATAGCTTATCCTGAGCCTTCGGCTCAGATGAGCTAAAAACGGCTCTGAAGCTGCATTAACCCTTCCAGCCCTGCAGACTCGAACCAAATACTGTTGACTCTCGCTATCTCGACCTCGCTTAACTCGAATAACCGTTTATCTCGAAGTGAAAATCTGGTCCCTGCCTAAACATGAAAATCTAACAACAGGTAAAAAATATTGTGGAAAAGAGGAGAAAGAGCAATTTCTCCACTTTTCCACAATATTTTCAATACATCTCTAACATCAAGAGTCCAGTTACACATATATTTGTTAAATGTGGTTACTCGAATTAGTTTCTCCTCAATTCTGCAAATCTGATATGTCGAGGTACGGATATCTCGAAGTATTTTACAGAGTCCCTTGGAATTCGAGATAACGAGAGTCGACTGTACCTGTTTAAACAGATTTAGATCATAATGTGCCGTCTCATCAGAATCTACACTGTTTGCCAGTCTGTTATGACTTTGACTGACACCCCTATTTGCAACAATGGACATGTCCAATTTCAAGTGATGGAAAAATCAATTGCATAAGCTTAGAGTTGAAAGGTTTATCATTAATTCAATAGCATTTAGAAGAAATTTGGACCGATTTCTGATGTTTGAACAGTCCTAAGAATGTTTACCATCGCCGTACGTCCGATTTTTTTGACAAATTTTAACGCTGGTCAAGCAGTTTCATTTGACATTGTCGTCAGGACGGATTAGCAAACAAAATAATCATGTTTCTGGCTCAGGTGAGCTTAACTGAAATAGAATGATAACAATGAAAAGTACTTGCGGGGAACGATATACTTTCAAGGGAGACAACTCTGTCCAAATTGTTTTTGCTCCCTTCTGAAAAGGGGTCTGCTTTAAAAAGGAAATAATTGCTACCCTTCTCTCCTTTTTAGTTTAGACCCCTTCTCAGAAAGAGCTTACATTGCAGAAAAACAAAAGTGTAGTAACAAAAGTTGTCTTCATTCAAAAACAAATGGCGGCAAAATCTCCAGATATATCCGTTCACCTTAAACCTTACTTTCTTTTCTTTAACAACTTGCATACTAGGTAAACATTTCAGCAGACGACAGTTTAAAATAATTTTCTTATTATTCTTAGAAAATAGATAGGATTTGACACTTCATGCAAAGTGTCTCTTAAAGAGACAATTGACATAAAGTGTCAGGTCCTGCTGAATTTACCCATAGCATGGTAAGTGTTAGACTTATTCATTAGGTTTCCTTTTCAGTCTTTCGTACTCTGCATAGCTTTGCACAAAAACAAAATGCCCAGATGGTCAACAGCTTGCTGGTTGGTAATAGTATTTTACTGGATATCGCTGCAAAGAACTAATGGGACAAGATGTCCTTTAAAATAAATCACAGTATGGATGAGTTATTGTTCTGATGAAGTTTAACGTCCCATCAACATCAATTCAGTCATGCTGAGACCTTGCCTCTGGCTTTGTTCCCAGGAGGTGAGTCTTCCCCCGACCCCTCCCTTCCCGCCCCACCTCCACCCCCCTCACCCAAACCTCCGGAAATTTTACATGATCTGAGCTCGAAATGACGCACTCAATTCATACCTAAGGTTACTTTCAGCTAAACCGCAGAGACATTGGGCACGATATTGATAAATGATTTTGACCTCACTGTTCACTGTTTATTTGGTATTCAGGTGTGCTCTGCTCGTGAACTAAACAAGAGTTGCAAGTTGTTGCAAATGCTTTGGAATGGCATTTTTTGCAGCCGTTTACTAAAATTTAATATCTATTTCTAGCTCAGAAAAGAGCTATTTTTTAAAAAAAAAAAAATAGTACCCAAACCGTACACTAAAACAATTCCACTAAATGATTACAGGGAAAGCTCAGTGATTAACAGATAGATTTTCGGTAATTTTTAGGCATCCTTAATGCACGTCATCCTTTGGCACAGTTTGTCTCACCGGCAAAATCAACGGGTACAAAAAGCTGGATTCCATCCGTCCGTAGCGGGTCATCATCATCACCAGAAGCAGCAGCAGCCACAACAGGAGATATTGACCCTTATGATGTATTTGAACAACCTAGGGCCACTGAGCATGCGTATACGTTTAGTCAGATCAGGACCCTCGTTGTTGTCTCTTTACAGAGTCACTTTATGTTCATTCTGATCGTTTCGCTTATCGAAGCATCTAATTACCTGCCACCATGAATGACTGTTCATATGTACTCCCATGATCAACCATAATTCCTGGCAAAAAGAAAATGAGGCAAAAGGAAAATGGCAAAACCAACAAAATGGCGTGTGCGCCCAGCGAAGACTCAGATCAGCCTGGACATCCGCCCAGTCTGATCAGTCTTCGCTGTGCGTTCAATGGGTAGCTAAGGACCCAAGCTTTCTTCATGCGGACAGCAGACTTTGATCAGACTGGACGAATGCCCAGGCTGATCTGAGTCTTCGCTGGGCGCACATGCCATTTTGTAGGTTTTGTCGTGTATTTTTCTTATTACATTTACATGAAGCGCAACGTCAGAAAACGTACCTTCGGGTATGTGTCCCCAGCGAAGATTCAGATCAGCCTGCGCACTCACGCAGTCTAATTAAAATCTTCAGTGGGCGCATTTCTGGATTGACAACGATGTAAACTTTTTTAAGCGACAACGAAGACCCTAGTTAGACTTTGTGGATGCGCAAGCTGATTTGAGATTTTGTCAGATGCACAAGTCAGAAGATACATTTTCTAACGATGTGACTCAATTATAATACTGAGATCAGGACTAGTTCAGTTGTCGCATTACGGATACTGGATTCTCTTGAAATATAAATAAAAATCTACGAAATGGAAGTCTTGGTGTTTTAGACGCTTCATAAACAGTAATGAACTTTGCAACACTGCTTACGACTGCTTACGCCCTCTAGTGTATTCATGAGCAGAACTCCACTTTTAAAGATACAACAATGGGCCCAATGATCTCAAAGGAAATGAAAATATAAACTGCACTATGGTGAAGTATGGGAAGACGTTCTACGGCCGCCACACGGTACCAACATCAGTTGCAGTGAAGTAAAATATGTCCAAAAGGCTGCCCATTGAAACAATGACGTAACGTCAGCTGTTCAACACATTTCTGTTAATATATTAATTAAACAGCAAAACAAACAGATTAAAGAAAAATGATAGGGAGTATTTGAGAAAAAAATATCGGGCTCAAAATAAGAGAAAATCGCCAAATATTTGCCTTCTGTTTTAGTTTAGCTGCCGTGGTTCAACTATTGGTTTTCATTTACTCTGGCACACAGTAAAATTAGCCATGAGTATTCGTCTTTGTCTATCACAGTGATTTATTTGGTTTTTAGGCCTATGTTTCTGCTTTAATGCATTGACTGCGTTGGGATTTTTTATTCGAATCGAATTTTTATGTATTTCTGTATTAAGAGTAGCATCGGGACCCAGGATGAAGCTGTCTAGTTGTAAAACTGCTTTAACATCCCCACCCTCACCACCACCACCACCACCACTCCCACCCAACACCCCCGGTAGTTTATTCTACTGACCGTTCTAAGGCGATGTTCCTGGTTTTAGTCTTACTCATTCTACGAGGCGATTTGTTTTAAGTCTTGCCTTGTGTTATTTTGTTCTCGTGTTTTTCAGTCCTATTAGCATTGCGATTACCTCGCTTGGGGAAGAGAGAGCTAATCTTAGTGCTTTTCGTACGTTTGTTCGATTTGCGCTTGTTTGATTTTGTCTGTTTTCTCTTCCTCTTGGTGTCTGGGAAGGGCTGCGGATCGTGATTGTGGCACTCCCTGGACTTTTCTCTCACTTTTTTTTTTAAATAAGTTGTTTTGCAGAATATTCCAGGTAAATTCTTCAAATTTGAAACACAAAATGCGTTTCATAATTCCGCATAAGTTGATTATATTTTAAGTGACATTACTGACGTCATTTCGTCATTATAAGATTTTGAAACCGTTCTGTAAAGCGTGCCAAAAATAAGTTGATAGTCAACTTTGACCAGAAAATACGCAAATGTATTAATATATAGTTTTTACGCGTTTGCGCATGTTCATGGAAAGTTTGTGTGTAAATTAAAACTTAATGTTAAAATCAATCTGATGAATAAATATATTTTAAAAATACGTTTTGTCTCTTATCATCCGCAATGTCTTTATTTTATAAGAAAGTGCATTATAACAAAAGTTATTAATGTTTTTGTTTGATCAGGGAATTTGTCACAAAACGTCATTTTCATATAAAACGAAAACTGTCATAAACTGGCGTCACGAGGCGATTTGTTTTAAGTCTTGCCTTGTGTTATTTTGTTCTCGGGACTTTTGGCTTTCGATATACACAGCAAAGTACCTGTTTTACGTGTGTTATTATACTTAAAGACACCCGTGTGCATTTTTGAAGGCTTTAGAAGTTTTTAGCAAAACAATTTCAGAAAGAATAGATGGTAAATCAACAAGTAGCATAAAGAAAAGATTAAGCCAGCTTCGCTCAACTTAACAAACCTGAATGCGGAGCAAAGTTACAGAAACACCGCCGTCAGGTCGACCAAAGAAAAAAAAAAGAAGAAAAACAACAACAACAGAGCTGTACTTTAATAGAAATTAATAAACCTCGTCGCGAGAAAATGATTCTGCGGAATGATATCAATCCGATCAGCTTATTTACCCTTAATATTAGGTCACAAAAACACTTTACCATACTTACCCTAAAGTTTGAACAGGTACATTTGATTATCTTCGAGATGTATGTGTCTTAAACTGCTGAATGAGTGGCAAACAGACATCTCTTTCTGTGGCGTCTGAACTGGGTCAACACTATTTGTTGTGGCCTTTTTGTCCGAACACTTAGGATATATACGGTACTCATCCACACACTTAGCCTTCGCTGCCTACTTTCAGACTCATTTGGCCCTGTAGATCATATCGACGAGTGGAGACACTTGTCATTCTAAACAGATATGTTGGTTGGTCTAATCAGTTGTGCTGTTCGCAAGTTTACATGTGACACTGCATATCATTCTTAGCGTCATTTGTCGCGTATAGGACAGCTGACGTTACGTAATTACACATAGACAATGGAAGGCTAGGGTTTTTTAGACTCTTCATAAGCAGTAATGAAGTTTGCAACCATTACGAAAACAAGCCTGTACAAATATACTGAAAATTTTACCACCAAAAAATATAAATTTTTAGATAAAAAAAACTTTGAGATTTTTCGTATTTCTGTTCAAAAACATAGATTGTGGGTACTCGTTAGAACCGCCTCGACGAGGCGGTTCTATCGAGTACCCACAATCTATGTTTTGAGCAGGAATAAGAAAAATAATGTATACCCCTGTAAACTCCAGTTTTACTATATAAAAGTGGGGTTGACGGGGGTCAATATTATATAGGCATGTTTTCGTGATGACTACTTACGCCCTCTAGCGTATACAGATCTATACACGTGAACTCCATTTTCAAAGATACAACAGTAAGCCTAATTGTCCAAAATGAAATGATAAAATAAATCCTTTTTTACTCTGATTAATAATAATAATAATAATGATAATAATAATAATAAAATACTTCTCAGTCATCTGCTGCAACTGTGACTAGCTCTTGGTTTAAGCAATGTTTTATTTCAATGTATCGAAACATTTACATTTAAGTACACAGACAGAATATAATGGCACAATCATACAGGATTTGAAAACAAGCATATCCTGCTTCTTTGAATCATCTCCTGCAATAAAGTTACACTTTGAAAGGAGTATGTCTAACTTATACTACATATGTAGACATTTTTCATGAATAATTCATTGTTCAATTCAATAATAATGAAAGCAAGACGGAAAGAAAGAGAAAGAAAAGAAGAAGAATAAAAAAAAGAAGAAAAAGAAAGAGGAGAAGAAAGGAAAAAAAGAAAAGAAAAAAAGAAGTCTGCGCGTCGATAATTAATAATAATGGTAACAACCGTGATCAGTGTCGTGGAACATCAATAGGTACGCTTGTTGATTACTGTAACATACCATTTCCAGGTTAAATTCAAAAGTCTAATTATTTGCTGAAAATCGTTTGGTTTGTTGTATATATTTATGAACTGCCCGGAAAATGACTTCATTACCTTCATCTGATAATGTATCATCCCCGAACAAGAGAACAGCTTCCGATGGTTCAACATAATTGCAAACTGTGAGCAATAATTCTCTACGAAAGGCATTAAACTTCGGACATTTAAAAAGGAAGTGAGAAGTATTTTCCACAGCGCCGCAGGTACAATATGGTTCGGGGATCAAATTTCTCCGATACAAGTGAAATTTTAATGTACTGCATTCAGTTCTTAGTCTTGTATGAAGTATCTGATTACGTCTGTCGCCAAAGAAGTAATAATTAGGAATTTTCGGGGTATTTCTCTCAAATTTATATCTAAAAGACGTTAGAGTCTGTGCTGATTTTACATCAGCGGGAATATTGTTCCACTCTCGAATCGTAGAAGAAGAAATGAGTCAAATTACAGTCTAGAATTTGCATGAACCTGGTGATAATTATCAGCATTACGAAAGCTTTAGGGGGTCTCATTCCCTACTCCCTGAATGGGCCTCATGGAAGATTAGCTGTTGTATGCTAAATGTAGTTACCCTCTTTAAATAAAGTCTTTACTTACTTACTTACTTACTTACTTACTTACTTACTCGAGACGGAAAAAGATCTACCAAATAATCTGGAGCCAAACCATTCTGCATTTTGTAAAACAAGAATAATTTGTGAAGTTTCCTTCTTTCAGAGCGTTTTAGCCAACCTAATTCTCTATAAAGTTTATCAATTGCAACCAGTTTTGTGATTCCTGAAACGATCCTTCCCGCTTCAATCTATATTTTTTCTAATTCATTAATTTGTTGTTGGGTACAGTTGTCCCATACAACGTCTGCAAATTCTAAAAGTGGCCTTATAAACGAAAAGTAAATGGTTGTAGAGATTTCCTATCCATTGTAAATTTCATCGATCTTAGCAGGTGTAAACGAGACCAAGCTTTTTCTTGAATATATAGTTCAAATGTACCTGCCAGTCACATTTATCTGAAAAATAAATTCCCAAGTGCTTGTGAGACTGGACTTCTGGAATTGGGACATGATTGAAAAATAAAGCACGATGATTAAGTCTACATAATCTTCGTGATATCAGCAATGCTTCGGTTTTCTTAGCATTAAAACCTACTAACCATTTGGCAGCCCAGTGTGTTCAAGGTCTATGTTTAAAATTTGCACAGCTGAATCAGGAAAGTCAACAATGATATAAATCGTAGTATCATCTGCGAATAATCTTATGTTAGAATGAATTTCATGGACAATATCATTGATATACAGCAAGAACAGAAACGGTCCAAGAATGGAACCTTGGGGAACACCGGCTTTGATCTCTACCCACTCAGAACAACCACCAGGAATAGTTACCCTCTGGAATCTGTTAGAAAGATACCTATCGAACCACATGTAATTTTCCAGTAATTCCATAGTGATAAAGTTTTGCTAGAAGACCCCGATGCCATACCCTGTCGAAGGCTTTACTAATATACCACACGAACTTCCTTGCCTTCGTCCAGGGCATGACAAACTGTATTATACAAGTCAACTAACTGGTTTACTTTTGAATCTCCGCGTGTAAAACCTGATTGAAATGGTGTTATTATATTATTCTCTAGGACAAAGTTATGAACGTGCTTGTGTACTAATTTTTCTAATGCTTTACCGACAGAGCTTATTAACGAAATAGGTCTATAATTTACAACATCAGTTTTATCGTCTTTCTTATAAATAGGACTTACATTTGCTCTTTTCCATATATCAGGTACTTGAGCAAGTAATAATGATGTATAAAAAAGTTCTGTATGAGCTGTTGAAATAGAGACAGCAATTTCTTTCAATATTCTATTGTTACTGAAATCTGGGCCACTAGCTTTGCCTACTTGAAGTGACTTAAGTACGTTTTGAACTTCTTCAACTTCCAAACGAATAGAATCAATAGTATTATTCGGCACTGACAGAGCAGGAACGTCCTTATCACTATCATCTAGTAGAGTTTGTGAGTGAAAATATCTGTTGAATAAGTCTGCCTTCTCTTTAGGTTTATTAATTGTTTGGCCGTAATCATTTTTAATGGGGGTATATTCTCACGTGAATCCTTAGCTGCACATGCTTTAAAAAATTTCCACCAGTCTTTTGAAGACATATTTCTAGTAGTTAGTTTGCTAGCCAAATTAGACTTAAAATCGTGCTTTGCTGTTCTTAACAATTTTATAGACTCATTTCTTAAAACCCTATATTTCCTCCGAGCCTCTTCATTATTTAAACATTTAGCAAATTTGTGCGCATGCTTCCGTTTACGAATCGCTCCTAACATGACTATTTAACCATGGAGGTGCGGCTGGACGGATTGTCACCATTTTATTAGGTATTGCAAAACTACAAAACTCCATAAGTTTATCAGTGAAGTTTTCTGCATATGCATTTATATCTTCACTTTTAATTGTGGACCAGTCAAAATCAATAATAAGCTGGTTCAAACGTACATAGTCAGCTTTATCATACTTCCATATCCGCCTCCTAAAACATGGTTGCTTGCATTTATCGAAACTAAACACTGCGAAGACAGGGCAATGATATCGTAAATTCTGATCCAAAAATGCTTCACCAACTCCACTAAAAATCACAAAAGGTTCATTTTTAGTAAGTATCAAATCAATGAGAGACGAGGAATTTTCAGTGAAATAGGTTGGTTCACGAATCAATTGAGCAAGATTATACTGGCCAAACACAGACGAAATTTTACGTTTTCTACCTGAGTCAAGCCAATTCAAATTGAAATCACCAGTTACTATGATATTTCCAATATTACTATCAAATGCAAGATCAATAGTATTTTCAATATCTACTAAGGTTTGACTGGCTCTTTATGGGCTAACAATCAAACATATAGCCAGATAAGGTGATATTTTTATAACAGTTTAGTATTTGTGCACCAACATATTTGTAGTGGGTATTCATTTATAGAATCGCTTAGGTGTCTAGTCGAATGGATACTGCAAAATGTGGTCCAACATTAAAACGTTTTGTTTTTTTAATTGGATCCAGCTAAAATAATATGAGCGGAAGTTACATAAGAGCCGCAATGTGAGGAAACGTACCTTCTGACATGTGCGCCCAACGAAGACTCAAATCAGCTAGCATATCTACACAGTCTGATCAGAGTCTTCGTTGTCCCCATTAAGAAACTTTGTATCCTTGGCTATCCAAAAATGCGCCAGTTGAAGATTCTGATCAGACTGTGCGAATGCGCAAGCTGATCTGAATCTTCTTTGGTTGCACACGACCAGAGGTACGTTTTCTGACGTTCCGGCTCATTTTATTGTAGTCTATCTATTTTTTTAGAAAAACAACCAAATGTACAAACCTGCTAACACCGGTCCTATAACTGCGCCGATCCCACAATAACACAGTTCAAGGCCAATCGCTGCTGCCATACATTCAATTCCGACAAATTTAATATTGACGCTTCCAATCACTACCATGCAACTTCCGAAATAAAGACCGAATAAAGCCGAGTATACAACCTGTCCCGCAAAGGAATACGAAAATAACGGAAACAAAAACGTTGCCAATGAAACGACGCCAACTGATCCACCCCACAATATGATAGCATCAACTTTCTCATGATTCGCAGCGAATCCTGTTAAAATACGTCCTGTCATTCCCATGATTCCAGATATCGAGATTAAAATAGAACCTTCGATTGATGATGAACCTTTGAAAACCGCATAATTCGGTAGGTGGAGAAATATTAGGAATATCCCTAATCCATAACAGAACATACCAAAGCTAAGGCAAAGCACTGGTTTCATGAACGCGACATGTACATAAAACTTTAATGCTGAACAATGGCACGAGCGACTTTTCTGCGTTTTTCGCGTCATGTCCTGGCTTCGTTTCCGCTTTGTTTGTAATTCCAGCTTACTCGGAAAACACAGTGTACCGAAAACAATTATGTTTGCAGTAAGTCCAGCTAAAGCAATGAAGAATCCGGAGTTCCCATAGAATTCTCTGGCAACCTCATACACGGGAGCCATCACAAACATACCGGCACCGATCCCTGAAAGAAAGGTGGCTGAAGCGATAATTCGTTGGCTGATCTCGACTTTTACTGGTTAAATATAGAAAATAATCTGCGTCGCGACTCAATTGCTAGTAAAGACAGACTAGAATTAGATGATTTTCTTTAAAAAGTTTTTAAAGAAACCGCCGTTTATAACCTCATTTGGAAAACAAATGTGAAAAAAGCTGTTCAGGATATCTACCCGTTAAACTATAATTAACAAACCTTGACTCGGAATTATGCACATCTGTTTTGCAACTAAGGTGACCAAACATATAGAGTAAATACGGTATGCAGTATTTATTTTTCTACCAAATAAAGTTCCTAAAGAGAAGGTCTAAGAGAAGAAATATTCTACCTGATACGGCGAATCCCATTGCGGGATTACGTTTAAGTCGGAAATTAAATCCTATTACTACCATAGCAGCTGTGTATCCGACAGCTCCGCCACAACCTGTAAAAGATGAAATAGTGGGTCAGCTGTGAGACAAAAGCAAACAACGAAAACAATACTCAACTTTCAACTGAAGCACGTCTTTGTTTTCGAAATACAAACCCAACTTTGTGACTTCCTGTTTGCTCTCCTGCACACGAAGCTCTTTCTGAAAAGGAGTCTAAAAGCAGATTCTTTAATCAGAGACTTCACCAGGGAGTCAAAACAATAGACAGTTGCCACCCCACTTCCCTCCCTCCTTCTGAAATGTGTCAAATCCCTTGAACTGGTTTTAACGTACAGTAAAACTTCAAGGACTCGAACGCCGATGGCTCGTTTACCGTGGATGATTCGAACTCGTTTTTTGAGTCCCTAGGAATTTCTTCGGATTGCTCAAGAAAACAAATATTCAGGGGTATTTTAGGGAAATTTTGTCATGAAAATGTATGTTATGTACTCATAAGAATCGCCTCACCGATGCGATCCTAACAAGTACACTAAGCAAACCATTATTTCATAGAAGATTGAAAAGACATACGTAAATTATCCTCATTTGCCTCCTGTCCGGGCGCTAAGATAAACTTTAGTGGCTCGAATCACCCATGTCTGGAACAAACTTCCATGGTCCAAAAGATTGACCATTGAAGTTTTACTATCTTACTATCTTTACCTTCAATACTAGGACACCTTAATTTATCGCCATATTTCTCGTAAAAAATTAACAATACTATCTTACACCTTGTCGGAGAAGTGGCAATCAGCGAAGATTCTAATCAGGTGTGGCGTTTGCTTTTCTTTAGGTCTATTTACAAATTTTCAGCAGGTAAGATACAGTGCAATACAGGTCAGGATCTGGTGGAAAGCAAACGTTTATTAATGCCATCTCCTGGATTAAGAACTAGTAACGCCATGTAGGTTATTAAACACCATGTAATGTTGTAACAAATTGTTAATTAACAAACAATAAATTGAAACAATGTTCAGACAGATTGATAGATAGAAAGTACTGGCTTTCGGTGACATTTAAATCAAATTCGTCACATTATGAAAACACGCCTATTCAAATATATTGAAAATTTCACCACCAAAAACTTAAAATTTTCAGATAAAAATTCTAATATTTTTCATATTTCTGCTAAAAACATAGATTGTGGGTACTCTTTAGAACCGCCTCGCCGAGGCGGTTCTAACGAGTACCCATAATCTATATTTTTGAGCAGAAAAAAGAAAAATAATGCATAGCCCTGTAAACCCCAGTTTTACAATATAAAAGTGGGGTTTAAGGGGGTCAAAATTATATAGGTATGTTTTCGTGATGAGTTCAACATTCATGTATTCACATTGTCGTTTGCTTTCCGAATCTTAGTAATTCTGAGTAAAGTCTATCGGATTTGCTGTCTGACTGTATAAGCATGCCAATGTCTTTCAGAGATATTTTTCTTTGGTCCGACAATCCTATCCGGCGTAAATTATAGTTCCATCGTAATGCTTTTGCTAAACCCTAATGAGCAATTAAGGTTCTTTTTTTTTTTTTTTTTTTAATCTCCAATCGGAAAGATACTACATTGTACTTGCAAAACTAAAAACATTAGACAGACTGTGCAGGTGCATGTCACTTAGGTAAAGAAATCACCTGGTTTATGTTTCTCGTAGATCTAAAGAAGTTGCCCTGCTCTTGGAGATTTATACCTGCAATAATTCCACAGGTGAAAATACAAACTTCAATGTTTGGTGCAAATGCTGTTGCTAGGTAACCGATCACATACAGGCAACCCGATGTTACCAGGGCCATTCGGCAGCTAAATCTGTCAATCAACGTTGATGATAAAGGACCTGCAAACAAACAAAGTAACATTCATCACCACTAGCGCATAGATTTAAGGGTTTATCGGTTTTTAAAGTGGGTTGAGATTGGTAAAAGTTTGTTTTCGGAGTCTGGGTTGGGGGCTAGGTATCAACGTATTAATATGTTATTATTCTCTTTCGGATTCAGTGAAATTCAATTATTTATGAGAGTTCTACGTGTAGTGTTTATCTATTTTTAAATGATATTTGTTTATTTAGGTTTTCGCTTTCCCATTATTTTTCGATTCATTAAGGTTTCTGAAAATAACTGTGTCTTGTAAAACCTTGTCGACTTTTGTTGTATTCTCTGGCGGCTATCGTCTAAGGTATTGCAGATAGAGAGCTGTACAAAGTTTACTCTATATATTTGGCAGACAAGCCTAAGCAAACTTAAAAACCCTGATCTGTTTGCTCCTAAATGAGCAGTTTGATCAGTCTGCACTGTTTGACATTCCGTCACATTATGAAAGGCGCATAACTAAGTAGTCAAATGAACCTGTTCCAATTTTAGAATAAATATAGTAAGGAGTAATGGCATCCGAAATTTTGGATTTATTATAGGGATCAAACATGGTTTTTTCATGCATTAACATTCGCCAGGTCTCGTTGGAGGTGTTGAAAACCGAGGCCGGAGGCCGCGGTTTTCAACACCTCCCAAGGGACCTGGCGAATGTTAATGCATTCAAAAACCATGTTCGATCGCTATTATTGCATAAAAACTGAAAACATTTGCTACATTTCGCGTTATTGCTTGCACTATTTTGTTTCGCCTTTTCACCGATGTCTCGCGAACGTAATTTCCACGTACTATGCTCGTTCTAGGGCTGGGCAGTGCACATGTAACGGCAGCAAATCTGTTGCCCCGGTACGATCATACTGAAAGTTGCGTAGCCGTGCATTAACAGCGCGTGAATTGCCTTGTTAATATGCTTTTCGCCGGTTAATGCACGGCTGTTAATAACGTGCGGCACTGCTTTTTTATGAAATAATACGGTATATGCCTCTAGCTTTCAGAGCCATGGTAGCGCATCATCTGTGTCCTGGTGGCCAAGATTTCAAGAACCGCACGGGGAGATTTCTTCACATATTTTTATTTTGTAAGATAATTCGAATTTGACTTGCTTTATTTTATAATCACCTCAAAATGACTAGTGAAATGTTAATGTAACGTTAAAACACAAAAAAAAAAAAAAAAAAAAAAAAAAAACACACACAAAAAAACGCGTATGTGTATCGTTAACTATCAATTAGTTGCTCAGGTTTAAAGTTAAAATTTAACAGCCCATGAATTTTTATTTTACATTTGAGCACCTTAGATTGATAGAAGATACATATATAGCGCGTGTGTTATAATTTCTTTTTACATACCGTAACTGACAGTTTGTCTACATCTAGGCGAAAAACAAATTGTTGCCTAACAAGTGGGAAAAAAAAATCATTTGGTATATGCGGGCAGGGAAGGTTTCGATCAGAATTGATTACGGCCTTCGTTACCCGCTTATAGATACTGGACACCGTAAGTATATGCACAGGAAAGACCCTGGTCAGACTGTATGGACGTACAGGCTGACCTTGCCTTTTCTTTTTTGGTTTTGTTTTTGTTTTTGGGGGCTTTTTTGTTGTTTTTTTTTTTTTGTTGTTTGTTTTTTGTATATATCATAACATTGCGTAGCATATGACCTCAGGTAAACTTTAAATAATTTCAGGTACCTAAAATCCATACATTTGCGGCGGGCCAAAGCAAGCAAGAATTTCGCATGTTCGAGCAGCGCTAGGGGGACGATTCGGATCAGCATGTGCATCTGCGTAGTCCGGTCAAAGCTTCGCGGTATTGTTTGTTCTTTGCATGCATTCTTCACATTTGTTGGATTTTTATGCAAACTACCAAGATACTGATCAGACTGTATTAATGTGCAGCATTATATGAGACATCGTTATTTATGGCATATTAGTTTCAGAGCGTTTTCAAGGAAAATTACTTGAAGAAGTAGGACAATATTCATTCAATATTGAGCTGATCAAGAACAAGAAATCAAGGACAGTTACAAGTAAACATGGAGAGATTGAGTGAGCATCTTCACTCTATTCGCAAACACAAAAACAGGCTGCTACCACACCATTACGTTAACACGTCTATGTAATGTGTACCCACATATTCCCCTACAATATATAGTGAAAAATAGAGGTATGTAGGCGGCAACGTTATTAGGAGGAATTTCAGAAGTTTGCAGTTTTTAAACCACCTTTTTCAATTTGCTTTTACGTCTAATAATATTTAACACTGCATAAACTACCCGAATGTGCTTAGCAACCAAAATCATCCTCATTTCCCTTATTATATGGTGTAAATGTCATGGCTTACATATCTTTAAAGGAGTATCAAGATTATGTTTTTATTTCTCTACACAAACATATGTTATTGCATAAAAAGCAGTGTCGCACGTTATTAACAACCGTGCATTAACTGGCGAAAAGCCGTGTATTAACAAGGCAATTCACGTCTGTTAATGCACGGCTACGTAACTTTCAATATGCTCGTGCCGGGGCCACAGAATTGCTGCCGTTAACATTCGCCAGGTCCCTTGGGAGGTGTTGAAAACCGCGGCCTTCGGCCTCGGTTTTCAACACCTCCCACAGGACCTAGCGAATGTTAATGCATGAAAAACTATGTTTGATCCTTATATTGTGGGTACTTCTTAGAAGAGAAATGAGTAAAAATGTCACTATTTTAGCTTTAAATGGCTTATACATTTTGCCATACATGTAGATATGTTAACCTAACGAAATTCAAATACGAACATCATACCCACCCCTCACAAGGTTGCACGGATGCACAGGTTTGTTTGGATCTACTTTGTTTGTATATAGCATCAGTGCGTACACTAGATTGTACCAGAAAACATTCAGAAAATTTTCTATCAAAGCTACATCCTTCCCCTCCCCTCATAGACTACGTCTAGAATGCCTGGGGAACAACACCCAATATGAATATTGAACGACTAAATAAACTCCAGAAGTGTGCAGCCCGCTTTATCATGAAAACTGACTTCATGACACCATCAGCAGACGTGTTAAAACCTAGGCTGGATGCCAGTAAATAGTAGACTAAAATACAAAAAGGCCGTATTCACTTATAAAGCGCTAAATGACGAAACTCCTGCATATCATATATAAGCAAACCGCGGACACAATTAACACTAAGGTCATCTGAAACCCGCTACTTGACTGTTCCTCGATCCAGGACTTCATTGTGTGACGGGCCATTTTCTTGTTTGGTTCCAAAATTCTGGAACTTCCTACCCGACTCAGCCAGAATGATATCGTCCTTAATGCGAAAGACCGTCTCAAGCCTTAAACAATATTTTAAACTTATATTACAATCATAATTTTTTCAGTTTTATGAGCCCCTGACTATTGCATTTTATAAACATTTGAGCATATAATTTTTGTTCATCTCTGATAGTAAAACGATGTAAGTTTGTGACAAAAAAAAGAGATGTTCTACTATGACCCGTAAACAGACATATAAGCCTGTCAAATCCATGTTAAATGTATATATGTATAGATGTTGTGATATGTGGAATTTTATGAGTGCCGCATAGTAGACTGGCATTTAGCTACATGTGTAACCCTCATTACATATTGTAAAAATAATTAATAACTAAATAGATAAATAAAATAGATGCGCCAGAGTTTCTCTTTGCTTGGCATAGTTGAACGAATAAAGCGCTCTTTGGACAAAATCAGCGGAGTACAGAGTGATGAATTTTTTTCTTATTTTTCTTATGAACTTACGTTTGACATTTCATGTAAAATTATCTCCTAATGGCAAATCTTATCTTCTGAGGAAAAAAAGTGAGCAACTGTTTTAAAATGTCGTCTGCAGATATTTAAGACCAGTAGGATAAAAGAAGAAAAGAAACAAACCTCCAAGAGACATGACAGCGGACTGTAGGGCGCCCGCCAAGGCCGTCTTCGATATGTCCTCTTCGTACCTCTCCAACATGGCGATATGTATAATTCCAACCGCATACATGGTCCCTCCAATCAGCATAAAACACCCAAAACTCGCTACCAAGACGACCCATGCCCAGCCTCGGTCCAGATCAGGAAAATAATAGAACTGGTCAATATCGTTTCCCTTGTCATTTTCTTTCATCAGTGCGTACAATACTCGTATATCACTTTGCAAAGTTTACAGCGAGACACGTTTATGGAGACTGTATACACTTATTAGACTTTCCACCATTCCACAAAGAGAAGTTACCGCAGTTTACTGTTGCGATTTCTGTTTGCTCTCATGCGCTTCAAACATTATTGAATAGGTATCTTCTTAAGATTGAAGAAACTTCCTACCATGGATAGCAGTCTTTTCATTCAGACTTAGCCCCTTTACAGATAGGAGTCCAAAGCACTTTGCCAGATAAGCCTCCCTTGTAAGTGCGTCACATTCCCTTTAATAACCCTTAAAGCGCGTAGACGACAGTCTATTTTTATATTATTTTTCAGAAAAAAAGACGACATTCCATGTGAATCGTCAGCTAGCAGACGATTCACATGAAATATCAAGTCTTATTTTCTTTGAAAACAAAAAGAATTATCAAGCCTTATTTTCTCGTAGAAAAAAAAAATCAAAATGTCTTCTGCTACAGTTGTGATGGTCGCTTTAAGAATTAACATTATAAAAACATGAGCTGCGGCTCGAGAAAATAGATCTTAGGGGCATTTCCAGACAAACAACGCCCATATGAGCCTGCGCTTTATTGCAGTCTGATCAGGACTTTCTCTTCCCGCTTAAAGTATCATTGTGTACTGATAAATATATTGGCCAGCAGCAAAGGCTGTGATCATACTAATTGCTGATCTGGGTATCGCTCTAAGCTAGCGTCGAAGATCTTAACCTTTGTCTTGGCGCAATAATGATCAACACCATTTAATTACCTACGAAACAGATCGCTATCATCGTGTTATGTATTTTATTACCCAGAACGGGTCATTGCACATCATCATTAAAGTTTACAAAAATGTTTTACTTTTTTCAAGGTCATATTCGCTTTAGAGGGTATTTTTTTTATTATTGTTGTTAATGAAATGAATGATTTTTACGCACACCCAGCAAATAATCTAAGACAAGAGGACCATGATGGTCCTATATCGCTCACCTGAGCAACAGCTTTGCATACTTACTGTTGAAGTTTCATCCAAGTTCACTGCTCTAAGATCTTTGTATAAATTTTATAGCCCTGCTCCCCAGCGGCCATGTTCTTTTTTCATGCATCATGATGGCTTGAACTGAATCTTGAAAGAGGATCACCAAAGGAACAATTCTGCCAAGATATATTGAAATCGGTCCAATGGTTTCTGACAAAAAGATTTTTAAAATGTTTTATATAGCTATATAGGGAATATAAGCCCCACCCCCTAATGACCATGTTTTTTGACGAATCATGACTGCTTGAACAAACTTGGTAGAAGGTCACCATAGGAACATTCCTGCCAAGTTATATTGAAATCGGTTCAGTGGTTTCTGACACGAAGATTTTTAAAGTTTTCTATTTAGATATATAGGGAAAATAAGCCCCACCCCTAGCAGCCATGTTTTTTTACGAATCATGATTGCTTGAACAATCTTCGTAGAGGGTTACCAAAGCAACATTCCTGCCAAGTAATACTATAATCACATGGTTTTTGACAAGAAGAATTTTAACAGATATATACAGATATATACGAAAAATAAGCCCCGCCCCCTGGCGGCCACATTTTTTGATGTATCATGAGGGCGTGAACAATCTTGGTAGAAGGTCACCAAAGCAACATTCCTGCCAAGTTACATTGAACTCGATCCAACGGTTTCTTAAGAGAAGATTTTTAAAGTTTTCTGTATAGATATATAGGGAAAATATGCCCCGCCCCCTGGCGGCCATGTTTTTTTGACAAATCATGACGGCTTGAACAATCTTGGTAGAGGGTCATCAAAGAAACATTCCTGCCAAGTGATATTGAAATTGGTCCATTGGTTAATGACAAGAAGATTTTTAAACTTTTCTGTATAGATATATAGGGAAAATAAGCCCCGCCCCCTGGCGGCCAGGTTTTTTGACGAATCATGATAACTTGAACAACTTTGGTAGAGGGTAAACAAGGAAACATTTCTGCCAAGTTATAATGAAATCAGTCCAGTGGTTTCTGACAAGATGATTTTTAAAGTTTTCTATATATTTATATAGGGAAATTAAGCCCCGCCCCCTGGCGGCCACGTTTTTTGATGAATCATGACGACTTGAACAATCTTGGTAGAGGGTTACAAAAGAAACACTCCTGCAATGTTATACTGAAGTCGGTCCAGTGGTTTCTGACAAGAAGATCATTAAAATTTTCTATATAGATATACAGGGAAAATAAGCCCCGCCCCTAGCGGCCATGTTTTTTGACAAATCATGACGGCTTGAATAATCTTGGTAGAGGATTACCAAGGTGACATTTTTGCCAAGTTACATAGAAATCGGTCCAGTGGTTTCTGACATGAAGATTTTTAAAGTTTTCTATGTAGATATATAGGAAAAATAAGCCCCGCCCCCTGGCAGCCATGTTTTTGACGAATCATGACGGCTTGAACAATCTTGGGAGAAGGTTACAAAAGAAACATTTCTGCCGTGTTATATTGAAATCGGTCTAGTGGTTTCTGACAAGAAGATTTTTTAAGTTTTCTAAATAGATATATAGGGAAAATAAGCCGCGCCCCCTGGCGGCCATGGTTTTTGACAAATCCAAATGGCTTGAACAATCTTGGTAGAGGATCACCAAAAGATCATTTCTGCAAAAATATGTTGAAATCGGTCCAGTGGTTTCTGACAAGAAGAGTTTTAAATTTTTCTATATAGATATAGTGGGAAAATAAGCCCCGCCCCCTGGCGGCCATGTTTTTTGACGAATCCAAATGGCTTGAACAATCTTGGTAAAGGATCACCAAAGGAACATTTCTGCAAAATTATATTGAAATAGGTTCAGTGGTTTCTGACAAGAAGATTTTTTAAGTTTTCTATATAGATATAAAGGGAAAATAAGCCCCGCCCCCTCCCCCCCTGGCGACCATGTTTTTTGATGAATCCAAATGGCTTGAACAATCTTAGTAGAGGATCACCAAAGGAACACTTCTGCAAAATTATATTGAAAATGGTCCAGTGGTTTCTGACAAGAAGATTTTTAAAGTTTTCTATATAGATAAATAGGGAAAATAAGCCCCGCCCCCTGGCGGCCATGTTTTTTCACGAATCCAAATGGCTTGAACAATTTTGGTAGAGGATTACCAAAGAAACATTTCTGTAAAATTATATTGAAATCAGTCCAGTGGTTTCTGACAAGAAGATTTTTTAAGTTTTTAGTTAAAAAATCTATTTTAGCTCCTGTGACCTAGATATGCAATGGACCGGAACCATTTGAACAACATTAAAAAAGGACCAACCAAGGATCATTCCTGTGAAGTTTGGTCAAAATCCAATCAGTGGTTTAGGAGGAGATGTTGTTTAAAGATTGTGAACGGATGGACAGACGGATGACGACGACGGACGGTGAGTGATCACAAAAGCTCACCTTAAGCCTTCGGCTCAGGTGAACCAAAAACTCCCTTAGTATCGCTTCCAAAATGGAGCCCACTCTTAAAGGAAAGAATTTGCTCACAGAGGGCGCAACTTCTTTCTTTAAGAGCAGACCCTATGATATGGAGAAAATATATTTTGTGTCTTTTATTCAAACAGTTGTTCTTCCACAAATGCGTAATGTGCGTTATGTTTGTTAAGGTTTTCCGACTGTTACAGCCTAGCACTCCTTCCTTCGATCATCTGCCTTGGCAGATTACGCATAGCCTGTAGGTATATATATTTAATCTCTGACAACCGCGTCAGGGTATCGACTCTTTGGCTCAGTGGTTAGAGCATTGGATTTTTATCCGGAAAGACCGAGTTAGAATCCCACGAAAGGCGGGGGTTTTTTTTTGTTTTTGTTTTTTCAGCTATGCTCTATTCCTTTACGACTTTCGTGTTGTAAGATGAAGGCTCGTCCGAGATTGGACTTTATTTCGCCGAAAATGGCTTCGCGTCATCATAAATGATGACTTCCTTGAAAATGGGGAATGTTACGACCTAGCACTCCTTCGATCATCTGCCTTGGCAGATTACGCATAGCTTGTTGGTATATATTTAATCTCTGAAAACTGTGCCAGGGAGTCAACTCTTTGGCTCACTGGTTAGAGTATTGGATTTTTATCCGTACAGATCGGGCACGATCAAAAATGATGATGAACCAATGCGAATTAAGCAATAGTAACCTAAGCTGAGGTCACTGTGAAGGTTTATGGACTGCCGAGAGTCAGGACCTGAACCGACGGAATGATATGACCCAAGCCGCAGACGAGGTCCATATTAATTTGCCGGTCCAGACCCTGTCCCGAGGATAGTCCATAAACTTCAGTGTCCGAAGCTTAGGTTTTATTACCTTTAGTGCATTGAACAACTCTTGAAATTTTGAGTGACAATTGACAAGCACATAGAAATTGGCCTCGACTTTAAAATGTGCTCAAGAAATCTCGCTCTAATAAAAGAACATATCAGTATGCGTAATACGCAGTCACTAATCCAAACCATCTATACATCATGTAAGTTTGCACATACATGGCTAGCCGCACATTTCTCACCTTTTGTGTACAAAAAGTAAGAAACGTGGAGTAAGGTCAATTTTCCATCTTGAAATAATTTTCCAAACACTGTGTTTAAAACACTCTTTGGCATTAAAGTAAACTATTTTATGATGTTTTCATGAGATTAGATGGCATAATGTCACACAAATTACGTAAAATACATTGAGAAAAGGTAGTTATTATGCTAACCATACAAGCAGTGACAATAAAGGCCCTGGTAATAATGCGCAGTTTTATATGGGCATCTGCGCAGTCTTATCTGGGTCATCGTTGTTCGTACGTATCATAGTTCGTCTTCGTTTGTTCGTTCTATTTTCCATTATGAAAACATGCCTATTCAAATACACTGAAAATTTTACCACCAAAAAAATGAAAGTTTTCAGATAAAAAAAAAATCTGATATTTTCATATTTCTGCTCAAAACATGGATTATGGGTACTCGTTAGAATCGCCTCGACGAGGCGGTTCTAACGAGTACCCACAATCTATGTTTTGAGCAGAAATAAGAAAAAATGTATACCCCTGTAAACCCAGTTTTACTATATAAAAGTGTAGTTTAAGGGGGTAGAATTTATATAGGCATGTTTTCGTGATGGTTAGTCTGCTGTTTTGTGGTGTCGTTTCGTGTCATTCAAACCTTATCCAGTGCCTGTGGAGTGTTGTTTCCTTGCCTGGATAGCCTCATATTTATTTTAAACAGGCTAAACTAGGTGCAGTTATTTGAAAACGAAAGCAAAATACAACTTACACTCATCATTATAAGAGCCGCAACATGAGAAAATGTATTTCTTGAGATACGCAAACCAGCCTATGAATCCGCACAGTCTGATCAGAATCTTCGTTGTCCACTTGAAGAACTATTGTTTCCTTGGCTATCCAAAAATCTCCCTGTGAAGATTCTGATCAGACTGCACTCATATTCAGACTGATCTGATGAATCTTTGCTAGGTGCACATGTCCGACGGTACGTTTTCTGACGCTGCGACAAATATACACATACATAAATTCTGCAGTTTTGTCATAGTCTGAAATCAAGAGAAAAATCAAGTATCCATTTTATCATTGTGAACATATCTACTGGTTTTACTCCTTGACTGAATATGTTAATCTTTGTCACTCTTCCGTGTGCCGACTTGAGACCAATGTATAAAACAGGTAACGGGCGAAGTTAACTATGTAAGTGTCTACGAGATCATTCGTTGATTAATGATTGACATAACAGCATTTTTGGGGGCGGTTTACCGCCGCCAGATTTACTATACCGCATTTCAACTATTTCAGTTGAAAATACCTACACAATAACTGCCTAAAATCGCCTCCAAAATAGTTCGCTGTTAACGCTGATAACGCTAGATTCTGCTTTATTAATATGTTAGCTTTATACACTCCGATGCTTATAAATAGCGAATAAAAAGCAAAGAAAATGTCAAGCCTTTTGAAAAAATAAGATTTTGACCATATTGAGTACAATATCGGCGGACGAATATGAACACTCAAGTACTCCAGTAAAGCACACCAATTCTACAGCGTTGTCTAACAAGCAGAGGTGATTTTAGGAATTTGCAATTGAGGGGGACCTCCACCAATAAGACATAGAACGGGGGTGGGGAGGGTCAAAATCCACAAGGTGCGAGGCATTAAGTCACCTTTTAATTATTCTGCGTGTCTTCTTGTCTTTTTACTTATCTAGTGCCCTCGTAAAAGCTGAGCGAGAGGTGTTGCTCCAACTGACCAATTTGACCTATATTTCTCGGTAATATAGACGGGGCGTCTTGTAGAAGATCTTTTCGTACCGTTATAACAGTTAGCCCAAGTTCTGCTTCAGAACGATCAAACAAAAACAAAATGGTCCTTAAAATACTTATTTTCTACGATTATTATCAGAATAAAATATTCAAAGAACATGATTGAACAACAAAATGCGATCTGGTGATTGAGTTGTTTCCCTTGTATATTCTTGGAAACGTAAAAAGCTTAATTATTTTCCTTCGTAACGTGTAAGCAACTGATCCATCCGCTGATATGATGAGTTATAGGATTGGTTTTTCATCAATAAATTTGATACCTTGCTTTCATGTTAGAGAAAAATGAACGAGAAAACAATCTCTTAAATACTTTCAGGTCCAGGGGAAAATGAAAATCGCGCAGAAAATTGCGGGAATCTTATTTTTTTTTTTTTTTTTTGCTGAAGCACGCTCCCATCCAGAATATTAAACGAGAAACCTACAGAAATCGGTGCAAATCCCGTGCTCTATAGTATTTTCTGAAAAAAAAAAAATACCCTTGCCGCGGTCCTACTAACCACAGGAAAAGGGTAGAGAATGGGGCTATTCTCAAACTGCATTTTGGCACAACAAAGATGGTGGCCTTTGCGAATAAAGTCTATATATGCTTGTTTGTGACCAAATATATGGGAATGTTGATAGCGACGGGTTTGACTGTAAATAGATAATGATATGAAATCTTGAGCGTCTTTAATGGATTTCTTTGTATCGTCTTAACGACCTAGATTCTGAACGAAAATAGGAATACCTGTATTCAAATACCAATATCTGCATTTCAGTTAGAGATATCTCTATTTTAATTATAGACAATTATAGATATCTGCATTTCAATTAAATATATCTGTAATTTAAAAAAAAATACATATATCTATATTTGAAACGCAGATATCTGCATCAAATAGTAAAACCCCAAACGGGTTGCCGTTATTGAGTATTGTTTATGTATTTTGTTTTTTTTTTAATTTCAACGTAAATCATAGTCAGTTCAAGAGCTCGGAAAACCGCCCCACCAGCACTCTCAGTGCTTTGATATGTTTCATGTCTGGTATATTATCTAATGCACACGTTCTCGGCGTCGTTATCTACCAATGCTCTGAGTTCACTGATGCCTTGTATTTTATTGGATTCAACAAGTTGTGAATCATTATTTAACTCGTATGTCTTTTCACAAATATTGTCCAGCAGTCTTTCTGATTTTAATGTATCACTGTCAAATGTTACAGATATTAAATGACTTTGTGTTGAATCTTGATTGTCTGTATCATTCGATTCAGTATGTGAATCTAACAATTCTATTTGCTCTTTATCACAGAGTACTTCTTCACATACGATGTCTATTTCTTTATCGTGTATTTCAAATTCCATATCTTTAGGAGATGATACACCGGCTGCAGCCATGGCCAAAATACATGCCAACAACAGAAAGAACCCTATAATAAAAAGGCATTGTAGAAAGTGAACCGATTTTTATCCAAAACTGACACACATTCATATAGCGAAGACCACCATTAACCTGCGCATTCGTACAGTCCCATACAGGACTTTGATTGCAGAATGTTTTGATATTATTACAGAATCTTCAGAGATTGTAAAATACAGCACTTAAGACAGAATATAGGATCTTTGGCTATAGTAGAAGAACTCTTTGGGTACTTAACATTGAAGACCCTTTGATATGGATAAATATAATCTTTGGATACCGTTGAATGCTATATGTTTGGTACTGTAAAACATACTCTTAGAATAATGGAGAATACAGAGTCTTTAGATACAATAGAACACAATATGAGGCCGCACTCTTCAGTTTATTATACAAAAGAGGGAGTGTCACACGTCCAAGGGAAATATCTCTGACATGGAAATATTTGTCAACCTTCTCATTTGGGCTATTCCCTGGAAGCAAATCCATTCCTATTAGAGTTTCATCTGTTATAGGTGTAAATACTTACTTGACTATCAGTTTCTGACCACCTAGTTACTTTGTTCACAATATTCTTGTCTCTGGCAAGCTTTGTCATAAGCCCTGTCCCTTCGGCTGAATGTCTGTAGTCTCTTAGCAGCATCTTTCAACCATGTTGGATATGTCGTAACAACATTTTAACAATATATTCCGTTTATAATGTATAACCAAAATTTTTTAGATAACCATAATGTATAATAATCTACGCTTACTATATCTGTGCCCAGTTGTTCAAAGCATCGTTACCTCATTAATGATAAACTCGTCAACTGTTGTAGCTAAGTTATTTTCAAATACACCGGACGTTTTGCTCCAAAAATGCTTTTTACAAAGTATGAATAAATTGAACCATGAACATTCAATTATAGTATTCGCGGTGGGTTTTTGCTACAGTTGCAACTGCAGAACATCTGCGATTGTAAATACCGCGAATAATTAAACTGCATTGTAGTGTACAGGGAAATTAGCAAAATCGCGAATTGAGCCACAAGAAGCGATTATGAGAACAGTGATGGCCTAGATAAGCTGGCGCATTTGTGCAGTTTATTTAAGGCGTGCGCATTGTATGCATGCTCGGAAACATCGTTATGACTTAACATGACATACTTATACTACTTACCTGATACAATAAATGACTGTTCGTATGTCCCTCCTTTATCAACTATCAGCCCTGCCAAAACAAGAGAAACATACAGTGAACCCTGTTTACAACGACAACAATTTTTTAAAAGATGTTGTCATTTAAATGAATTTTGCTGTTGTAAAGAATCTTAAAGAGGATAATGACATGTAAGAAAGACCTTGTTTTATTCTTATTATTTCCTCATAGCACCTACGTTTCGGATATTTGTTAGATTCGTCTAAGTGGGGTGATTAATTACCCAACACATAGCTGGTAATACAAAATGACATAATTCAATCGCTTGTTGTAAGTTTATAAAATATCTTCCTCATTGTAGGTGGTGAGAATAATAAAACAGCCAACCCTTTTATACCGACACACGATACAAAGGCAAAATTCGTTATAATTATAATTTGTATGGCACGAAACCTTCGCTCAAGAAGTGACAGTAAATTAGAAATTATGTAAGAACGTTGTGTCTTTAAAAATATTAAAGAAACATATGCTTGTGTAAATGGTACAAAGTACTTCAACTGCTTAATAATGCTCATAGACACTATTTGTTGTTAGCTGGGGCTTAATTCTTTTTTTATAACGAAACATCTGTGACGCCTCTTAGAAAACATATTCTAAACGAACTGAGAATAAAACCAAACGTCATAGTTATTTGACGGCATTTATATAACAACGAAACGAACAATCATTTATACATCTGCACATTTACAACGGAATCTTACGAACGTAATACAGCAAAGATCAACTGCGCACAATTTTCATTTATAACAAATAGTAACTATTCAAAATAAGACAAAGACTGTTAAAATGCATTTTGTCCTGCAGTACACAGTCTAAGGTTGGAAGTTATTAGCATAATTAAATGTTCTCAATCAGTTATTGGAGGCGGTTGCCAAAACTGCCACCAGATTTAACATACCACATTTCGACAATGCATTTTCCTGTTACTACCAACCTAATAACTACCTCACAAATAGTTCCCTGCTAACGCTGATGAAACTTAAATCTGCATTTAAAAATATTAATCGTATAGCCTCAGATGCTTATAAATAGCAAATAAATAATCACACCCAAAGAAACCTTCTTTGAAGAAAAAAGATTTTAACTATGTTAAATGCAAGATCAGTGCACAAATATAAATACTCCAGTAAAACGAGCAAAATCTACAGCGTTGGGTAAAAAGTATAATCAGAGCCGCGGTCCTACTAAACTCTGAAAAAGACAGAAAACGGGTAATTGGGTACCATAAATATGATAATGAATTTACATGTGACTTTTGACATTGAAAAGAATATCTTAACACTGAAAAGGGGATATCTAGTGGCAAAAAGGGTTGAATTAATGAAGTAATGAGAAATATTTAGTAATATGTGAAAGTACTAATATGAATAAAATCTTTTTCGGGACCCGATATATCCGATGTCGACCAGATTCGGCAACAAACTTTTCTTTATACCATTTTATTTTCATTTTGGACTCATTGGGGACTCATGCCCGGCTTTCTACTCTCAGATAATGTCAGGTGGCCGGTGCAATTCAGCATATTTTATAACTTTTAAGAAGGTAGACAGAAGGTAGCCGAAGCGTTCGTTTTCATCTACAACCAATAATTCACATTTCGAAGCCTTCCAGCTTGTTCGAAATACACTTCTTTCTTAATATAAGGTCTTCTGAGCCTTTCAAATATCCAGTGGAAGGCTTCGAAGAGAAGACGATCACATGAGTCACCATGGCAATCGCGTCCCAAATGAAGGGATGACCGATGATAGATTGATATTCTTATCATGAAAAGTATTAGTCTTAAAATCATTGTATATTAATTTCATGCTATAATTTCAATCAGAAGGCTGATATCTACTGACAGTAGGTTTTTCTCTTCTCGCACCGGAAAAGAAAAGTATTTACGAAGATGGTTAACTTATTGCTTCCCTAACAAATTAAAGATTATGTAAATATTTATATCAAACCTGCTAGAACTGGTCCGACTGCTGCACCAATTCCACAGAAAAAGAATTCCAGACCTATAGCAGCTGCCATGGATTTTACGCCAACAAATTTAATATTAACACTCCCTGTTAGCACATAGCAACATCCAAAATACAGTCCAAGTATTGCCGAATATACAATTTGTCCAGCCAATGAATAAGCGAAAAGAGGAAATAAGAATGTTGCCAGTGAAACGACACCCATGGATCCTCCAAATAATATGATTTCGTCGATTTTCTCATGGTTTGCTGCGAATCCAGTCAGAATACGTCCTATCACTCCCATAATTCCACATACAGAGACTAGAATTGATCCTTGAACTGATGTTGAACCTTTGTGAACAGCGTAGCTTGGAAGGTGAAGAAATATTTGAAATGTTCCTAACCCATAATTGAACATGCAAAAACAAAGACAAAGCACAGGTCTCTTGAGCGCTACATGAATATAAAATTTAATAACGGAATACAATCCAGAATTGCTCTTTCGGTGCTTTTGCGCTATATCTTGTTTCCGTTTCCTTTGTGTGTGTAACTCTAGTTTGCTCGGGAAACATAATGTACCAAAAACAATTATATTTGCAGAAAGCCCCGCCAAAGCAATGAAAAATCCAGAGTTTCCATAGAAGTCTCTAGCAACTTCGTAGACTGGAGCCATTACAAACATACCTGCTCCAACACCTGTAAATATATATGAGCCTCAAGGTCAGAAAACGTACCTCTGGACATGTGCGCCCAGGCAAGACTCAAATCAGCCAGCGCATCCGCACAGTCTGGTCAGAGTATTCGTTGTCCTCATGTGAAAAAAAATGCATTCTTGGCTATCAAAAATGCGTCCACTGAAGATTCTGATCAGACTACGCGAATGCACAGGCACACATGTCCGTAGGTACGTTTCCCGACGTTATGGCTCGCATATAGATTTACGAATACAGTATTTACACTGAGTATTTGGACATTTTAACTCCTTGCTTATCCTAAAATTTGATCAATACAAAATTCAATGTACTACTTTTTGATGTGTCTAAAATCTTCTGGATAAGTGGAAAACAATGTAGAACCGGATCAAACGCCGTAAACTGTGGTGCCTGATCTTGGTCTTTATTATATAGCTATAAAGATAATATGATTAGAAATAAATGATAAAATTCAAGGAACAAAATTGCCGATATTTCTCAATACCAGCACGCAATATCAAAATTGCACACGTTCTTTAGATCAGTAAGGCTTGTTTGTCGACCATTAACAAATCCCAAACTTTATTACCATTTAAAAATGTTGACGTTGTATGACGTCAAAATTGCTGACGTCATTTTCACTTGACGACATGAAATACGGTTTGACGTCACGCTGGACCAAAACATCCTATAAATTGGTCTTAAAGTTGAAAGTCGAAAGTGAAACAACAGAACTATTTTTGCCCAACTGACTTGTTTTATTACTAGATTTGCTGCAAAACACCCTATACTGTTTGTTCGAGCCTCTCTGTCCGAATGCTTTGAGTAAATATGTTATTTTAAAACTAATATCTACAGAGGCAATATCGCTCGGAAATGCACTCTCAGATATATGAATATAACATTTAAGAATTGCAAGGACATTAAGCTAATCAGAACAATAACAAAAACATAGTTGAGGTACCAAAACATTATCTTGTGCACTGAAAAAAAAATCTTCGAAAAAATAAAAGAAAACAAACACAACTGTACTTAACATGTAAATGCGCAAAGCTTCTAAACTAATCGCAAATTATATATATGTAGCAAATATGTAGCGGTATTAACTCAGACAAACACTCTTCTGCCCAGCTAGCATTCTTCTTAAATCTATATCTGACCATTATCAAAATTTAAGCAAAATGTTAGCTGAATGATTTCTACAAATAAGATGGACAAAATTAGGCAAGGGTGGTTGATTGATCTATCCAAGATAGTGACGAGTTTGTGGGATAGGTAAAAATGGTACATTAGATTTTAAATGTTTTATCCTGTTTTTTTTTTTTTTTTTTTTTTTTTTTTTTTTGGTGGGTTAGTAAGAAAAGGAGCACCATCTTGGATATCGGAATGGAACGATTTTAGCAATTCTGAATTTCTGTGTCACTGTGATGCTCCCATCAAGTTTCAGCTCAAGCGGACTTAGGGTTTGCAGAATTTCAAGATGGCCGCCCTGGCGGTCATTTTGGATATCGGGACGAAACAATTTTAGCAATTTTGAATTTCTGTGTCACTGTGACACCTCCCATGAAGTTTCAGCTCAATCGGACTTAGGGTTTTGTAGGAGATGTCGTTTGAAGAATTTCAAGATGGCCGCCGTGGCGGCCACCTTAGATATCGGAATGGAACGATTTTAGCAATTTTTAATCTCTGTGTCACTGTGGTGCCTCCCATCAAGTTTCAGCTCAATTAGGGTTTAGCAGGAGATATCGTTTGAAGAATTTCAAGATGGCCGCCCCTCTTCGATATCGGAACGGAACGATTTTAGCAATTTTGAATCTCTGTGTCGCTGTGACGCCTCCCATCAAGTTTCAGCTCAATCGAACTTAGGGTTTGGAAGGAGATATCGTTTAAAGAATTTCAAGATGGCTTGGCGGCCATCTTTGATATCGGAACGAAGCAATTTTAGCAATTCTAAATCTCCATGTTGCCACAATACCTCCTTCTAAGTTTCAGCTCAATCCAACTTATGGTTCTTGAGGAGATGTCGAAAATGTGAAAAGCTATAAACGGACGGACGGACGACGGACAATAGGCCATTGCATAAGCTGACCGGGAGCAAAGCTCCAGGTGAGCTAACAATTAACAAAAAAAGTACCACAATGAAAATACCGCCTTGGAACGGTCAGTAATAATTTATTTGGGTGGTAGGGGCTTAAGCTAGCTTTACGGGATCCCAACCTTCGCCCTCAGCTTCCATAGTGGTAAAACCATATATTCGTTTGGTCCTTGTGGCGGCAACAAATAAATAAAAGATAAAGCCTACAATAAAACAGAAACAACATATCGAGACACTTAGTGATCCCTGAGTTGTCTAACAACACCATTGGAGCAAAAGAAAGCCACCAGTTGAACTATCTGGGAAAGATATGGAAAATATCATCAGTTCGTTGTCTGCCGTTAGCTCAGAGAGCGGTAACGGTTGTGACAGTCCATAGTCCTAACCTGATTAGAAGAATGATACTTGTGTTGTCTGAAAAAAAAGTAAATACTTCTTGTCTTTACTGATAAGAACACATAAACCATTTCATTAGATCAATAAAATGTCCGAATATTTAAAATCCGTGTGTACCTTATGCCACTTTTGCATATAGTGAGAAAAACAAAATCCTATCTGATTCTAATAACAGCTTTCGTCTAAGCGGACGCTGTCTTCCTAGGCCATACAAATCCTGCAGATTCTGTTTCCTTTTATCTTTCAGTCTATTTTGTGTGTATGTTTTGTTTAAAGTAACAATGACATTAGGCGTATGATTTAGAAATTGAAAAACTCAAACGGCTGAGTGACAGGTATGCGCGTTGGCATGGCCGTCGCCATAGCGCCAGATAAGAGGGGTATCCACATATTTTCTTAGGACTCCATGAAAACTCATGCTGTAAATACTCATTAAAAGCGCCTGAGCAATGAGGCGCTACTGACGAGTACCCACAACATATGTTTTCATGGTGAAATAAGAAAAATATTGGTACTTTTCAATTGAAAAATATCTATCAGAAGAGATGGAAACTCCCACGACCAAACCGCCAATTCTAAATTTGGTGTATATTTCAACCAAAAATAGTATTAAATTAGACCAAAATAATAAGTGAAAACAATAACAGTTGTACTGAAAATGGTTTTATATTTTCATATTCTTTTATTTTTTGTCAAAACTCATCTATTAGAGATTCCTGATGTGATTATTTGCACAGGATACACAATATTTGCAAATACTTCCAATTTGTGAGTGTACATATTCAGAAATAATAGAAAAAAAAAACAAATGCCTTGTAAAGGTAAAGGTACTTGCAGTATGTTTATTGGAGTAAAAACATCAAAAGAGCAAAAGTTGTCCTTCTCACATTCGACATGCCTATTTAACCTGATATATGTCCCTACCAAAAATTATCATCTCAAACAGTATGGTAGTTATGGACTGCACAAGGTTTTGGCATAAATAGAGATAAACACATAATAGAGAGAGTGAGAGCTTGAACACGACATGCCTATTGGTTCTTATCTATGCCTCTTCCAAATATCATCAAAATATTTCAAACTACACACACAAGAATTTGGTTTAGAAATTCATTCAGGGGAGGTAACTAGAAAACCACCACAGCAGAGGTTGTCCTTCTTACTAGTGACATGCCTACTGGTCCTTATCTATGCCTCTACAAATAATTAAGAAGTTCTTGAGTGCACAAGAATTTGGCTTAGATATTTATTCAGTGGAGTGTACAAGAATAAGAACAAAGCACGAGTTGTCCCTCTTGCATGTGACACTCCTGCTTGACCTGATATATGTCTATGCCTCAACCAAATATTATCAAAATATTTCAACCAAATGAGAAGCAAAAGAGTGCACAAGAATTTGGCTTAGAATATGTTCAAAGAAGATAACTAGAAAAAAAAAACAAAGCAAGAGTTGGCCTTCTTGCATATGACACTTTTACTTGACCTGATATATGTTCCCAGCAAATATCATCAAATTATCTCATATAGTAATGGGAGTTATCGGCTACACAAGAATTCAGCTTCAGGGGACAAAAGTACATATCAAAAAAGGTGAGAGTCGTTCCCCTTGCACGTGACATGCCTAATGGTCCTTATCTATGCCTTTATCAAATATTATCCAAATATTACAAACCATTAAGAAGTTATGGAGTGCACAAGAATTTGGCTTAGAAATTCAAAGGAGATAACTAGTAAAAAAGAACAAAGCAAGAGTTTTCCTTCTTGCATGCGACACTCCAACGACCTGATATATTTCCGTATCAAACATTATCAAATTATCTCAAACAGTAGGAGAGTTATAGCCTGCACAAGATTTCGGTTTCAGGAGAGATAATTACATAATGAAGAAAGTGAGTGTTGTCTCTCTTGCACGTTGTCTGTCTTGTACGCGACACGCCTACTGGTCCTCTTCTTAATCCCTATCAGTTATTATCAAATTATCTATTATAATTTGGGTATTATGTCCTGCACAGGATTTCGCTTCAGGGGAGATAATTACATAACGAAAATAGTGAGAGTTGTCTCTCTTACATGTGACATGCCCACTGTCATCTTCTTTGTCACCAAATATTATCAAAATATGTCTAAGGATATCAAAGTTATGGAGCGCACAAGAATGCATCTACAGATTTCCGCTTCAGGGGAGATAATTACATAATGAAGAAAGTGAGATTTGTCTTTCTTGCAAGTGACATCCTTACTGGTCTTTCTCTACTTTCCTACCAAATATTATAAATTTATGTCAATCAATACGGGAGTTATGGCCTGCACAAGATGTTAGTTTCAGGGGAGATAACTACGTAATGAAGTTAGTTGTTTCTTTTGCAAGCGACACGCCTACTTGTCCTCCTCTTCATTCCTACCAAGTATTATCAAAATATGTATAAGGGTATCAAAGTTATGGAGCGCACAAGAAAGCGTCTACGGACGGTCGGACGCCATGCTGATCGCTTTATCTCCAGAACCTATCGATCGGGAGATAAAGTGCCTTATCTGGAGTTAAGCAGTGCTACATATTACAGCCCTACCAGATACAGCCAATCCCATAGCCAGATTACGCTTGTGTCTGAAGTTGAATCCTATCACCACCATTGCAGCTGTGTATCCAGAGGCACCACCACAACCTACAAAAATGAGGAGAATTTATTGTGTGCGATATTCCTGTACAGACTTCACGTTTTTAACTGTAAATCCTCGATGTGGAGTTAACGCTTAGTAAAATTTCACCATTTTCAAATGTATTTTTCACATTTCTTCCAGAAAACAACCTTTGACATTTTTTGCAAATTGTCTCCTAAGAAGGTGCCTATTTGTCTGGAAAAAAAAAAAAAAAAAAACTAGAATGCGCATTCAATGGCGCGCCATCGTAAATCCCCACACTCTTTGCTAATAATGCTAAAAGCATGACGGACGGACTTGCTCTCCCCCTCCCTTACCATGAGGGGAGGTCATGTAGCAAGTTGGTTAAATTCCGCCCATTAGTCTAGGAGAAGATAGCCTGACGGACAGATGAACCGACGCCGAACGGATGGACGGAAAAATAATGTTACTCTCGACCACCCTAGTCATAAGGGGAAGTGATGTAGCAAGTTTTGTTGATTATCCGCCCAGTGGTTAAGGAGAAGATAGCGTGACGGTCAGATAGTTGCCGGACGGACGCACGGAAAAATATTTTTTTGCTCTCGCACACCCTTATCATGAGGGGAGGTGATGTAGCAAGTTTGATTGAATTCCGCACACTAGTTTAGGAGGAGATAGCGTGACGGACAGATGGACGGACGACGGACACACGGAAAAGTAATATTGCTCACGCACACCCTTACCGTGAGGGGAAGTGATGTAACAAGTTTGATTGAATTCCATCCAGTGGTTTGGGAGGAGACAGCGTGACGGACAGATGGATGGGCGACGGTTGCATGCATGAAAAAAAAATGTTGCTCTCGCACAACCCTACTATGAGGGGAAGTGATGTAGCAAGTTTGGTTGAACTCCACCTAGGAGGAGATATTGTGACAAACAAATGGACGGACGGCGGATGCACGGACGGACGCACAGAAAAATAATGTTGCTCTCGCACACCCTTACCATGAGGGGAAGTGATGTAGCAAGTTTGGTAGAATTCGACCCAGTGGTTTAGGAGGAGATAGCGTGACGGACAGACGGGCGGACGGACGGTCGGACGGACAGATGGAAGCGTTAACCATCGCTTTTTTTTTTAAATGAGGCATAGGAATAAAAATATCATCAATTTGTTATCTGCTTAATTAGCCCAGAGAGTGGTAAAGCATAACTTTGGCAAAGTTTGATCTCATCCAACCAGACGTGCGATGCATCATAAGTGCATCAGAATACCGGTAATTACTCATACATACCGAATCATTTTGTTAAAATTATAATTTTTTTATCACCATTTAAGGAAATATCAGAGGAAATGTTATTGTGTACTCATCGTGGTCTTGTTTGTGGTTTTCTCGTTATTTAGTTCTGATCGCATTGAGGCTTTGCTTTGTTTCATCACAGTGTTTTGATTATATGTGTTTCACCGGTAAGTTGGACAGAGGAGGTAGGGTGGACCAAACATATATTTGTAATTTCGAGCTGCATCAGAATTAAGGGTGAGGTTTCGCGCAAATAAGACTGGTTTAAGCCCATCCCCCTCAAGAGTTTCCTACTTACAGTCCAAAGTCGATTCCTCTGTTGCATTATTATTATTAGTTAGTTAGTTTTATTTTTATTTTTATTTTATTATTTTTTTTGCGTCTGTGGTTTCATACGGAACATAAATCATGAACATGATAGACAGCACTTAGATATCATTTAAATCAATTTTGGCTCAGATGTTGATAAAGGAACACCTAGGAAACATTTGTGTCAAGTTGAGTTCAAATTGTTTTATCAATAATAAAAAAAGCTCTGGTTTAACCAAATTCCAGTTGTAAGTCTTTTTATGGGACTTTTTGATTACCATGGCAGACAACTAAATAGACTGATCGGCTCGAAAGACAGTTACTTTGTAGATAACTACCGAAGCATTTATTGATTTACTGACCAGTTTTAATTGCTTAAGTGATATGTAGGAAATGTTGTTAAACGGCCATTTTTACCATTATAGTCGCCATGGCAACCAAATAAAACAAAGACGTATACTAAAACATAATCCAGGTCATTTCTAAATGGGTAAAGTTTTGTCCAAATCGATTCGTCGGTTAAGAAGAGATGTCTATTAATCATTTTCCAATTAGACACACTTAAGTTGCCATGACAAGCAATGAAAATGGCGGACCGCCACCAGAAATATACATGTGTTCGCTCTATCATGCTACATTTCTACCAAAGTAGATGTAAACCATTTCAGTGAGGTCGGAGAAGCAGCCATTTAAAGGCGTGAACGGGCGCACGGACGACGGACTGAAATTATCATTGTTAAAGCTCATTCTAAGCTGAAAAGAAAGACAAATTAAGAATTATTCTGTTTGTAATGCATTTACTCATTTCTCGTAGATTGATTATTGTAAGCATAGTGTGTATCATAACTAAATCTGAAATACATTGATAAGAAAAAAAAAACAGAACAAAAAAACTAAAGTGGATGAAATGTAATTAAATCTAGACTGCGCAGTAGCATCCCATCGCAAAATCCCAAGCTCCGTGTTAATGTTGCTTATAGTTTGACTGACGGAAGGACGGAAAAATAATGTTGCTCTCGCATAACCTACCACGTCGGGAAGTCATGTAGCAACTTTGGTTAAATTTCCATCCAGTGGAGGAGATAGCGTGACGGACGGACGCACGGACAGTCAGACAGTGACCTTTGGATCACATCCGAATACCGCATGGGGAAGAGGGGAAAATAATGTTGCTGTCGCACACCCTTACCACGCGAAGAAGTCATGTAGCAAGCTTGGTTTAATTCCGCCCAGTTGTTTAACAGGAAATAGTGAGACGGACGGACAGACGGACAAACGAACAGGCGGAGGTGTTTTCAATATCGCTAAAGCGTGGGGATAAATATAATTTTATCACATGACTTTTTCAAAATGTAATGCATTACCATGCCATTGCGTAATGCTGAGTATCGGTCCAATATTCAGCACGTTTCACTGTTTGAATAAAAAAAAAATGTAAGACACTAAAGTTTCTTACAGATGCTACAGCGGCTCACTATCGATGCCTTAGCCAACAAGGGTATTTACAGTTTCTCCTATTCCTCTAAAAACTGTTGAAAAAAAAGATAGAATTTTGTGTGAATGTCTCCGATTTAACAATTTAATTCTGTACCAACCTGCAACTATTCCACACGTGAAAATGCAGACTTCAATGTTCGGTGCAAATGCTGTCGCTATGTAGCCGATGATGTAAAGACAGCCGGATGTTACCAAGGCAACCCTACAGCTAAATCTGTCAATCAAAGCGGTTGAAAGAGGAGCTGAAATTTTCCAGAAAACAGTGAGTTTTTACAAATTCACATACTTAATAACAAACAGTGCAGCTCCAGATCAGTTCAGAAGCCAACTGATCAGGATTTACACTGTTAGTTTAATCATATTGCAAAATTCATAATGCAAGGGGTCGGGCCACAAGTTCGCATAACATTAGTTACGGCTTTCCCCCTACAATGGAAAACATAGCATGTATATATCAGATGACAATAGCAATATACAATACACTATTCAGTTTTTAAACTGAGAAAAGACATAAGCTATTGTAAATACAATAACAGCAAATGACCAAGCTATAGAAAAGGAAATCTAAGTGATTATATTGAAATGTTATTATGCGTAATGCAGAAAGAATTGGAAGTGATAAGAATATATATATATATATATATATATATATATATATATATATATATATATATATATATATATATATATATATATATATATATATATATACAGTCGAACCAGTCGAACAACGTTATCTCGAACTAGCTTATTTCGAAGTGAAAATCTGGTCCCTGTTTTAACATGAAACTATGACAACAGGTAACAAAATAATGAGGAAAACAGGAGAAATTGCTCCTAAGGAGCAATTTCTCCTCTTTCCCACATTATTATATATATATTTTTCTAACTTCAGGAGTCAAATTACATATTCATTTGTTAAATGTGGTTGTTCAATTTATTGTTTTCCTCACTCTCTCAGCTCTGATATGTCGAAGTACGGATATCTCGAAGTATTTCAGTGAGTCCCTTGGAATTCGAGATAACGAGAGTCGACTGTATATATATATATATATATATATATATATATATATATATATATATATATATATATATACAGTTATATATATATATATATATATATATATATATATATATATATATATATATATAAGTATGTGGTGTGTATGTGTGACTGTGTGTAGTAAGGTAGTCAGGTATATAGGTTTATCAGCCGGCAGGAGGTGGAAAGGCAACGACGTCAGCAGACGTAATTCAGTTTTATCAAATTTCATAAGACTCATATAAGTTACTATTGGTTAACAGTTGCAAATCTTCCAGTGCTTTTGATATAGGTTTGAACAGCGATAAAGATACTTGAGTTTTCTAGGTCTGTTAGGTTATCATTCCCGAAAAGAATTTTTTTCAGTATTTATCGGGAGGTAATTTCGGATTTCGTTAACTAGTGTAACACGCTCGTTCGTATAGTTTGGACAATTGAAGAAAAAAGTGATCAGCATCTTCTATTATAAACCCACATCTGCAGGTTGGACTATCGCATAGGTGATTAAGGTACAAGTCATTGTTTAAATGCAAAACGAAAACTGTCATAAACCAACGTTACTTGATTCAGGGTCTTTTGGATTTCGATACGAATACACAGCGAAATACCTGTCTTACGTGCGTTACTATACTTAATTACACCCGTGTGCATTTTCGAAGGCTTTAGATTTTTAGCAAAATAATTTCAGAAAAAAAAAACAGATGGTAACGCAACAAAACAAAAGAGACTAAGCCAGCTTCGCTCAGCTTAACAAATCTGCATGCAGAGCAAAGTTACAGAAACACCACCGTCAGGTCGACTAACGTAAAAAAAATATATCTTCTTTAATAGAAATTAATAAACCTCGTCGGGAGAAAATGATTCTACGGAATGATGTCCATCTTATCAGCTTATTTACCCTTACTATTCGGGCACAAAAATCACTTCACCATACTTACCGTAAAGTTTGAACAGGTACATTTGACTATCAGTGTTCAAGATGTATGTCTTAAACTGCTGAATAAGTGGCAAACAGAGTAGACCCTGATCAGACATCTCTTTCTTTGCGTCTGATCTGGGTCTACACTATTTGTCGAGGCCTGTTTGTCCGAACACTTAGGATAAATACGGTACTCATCCGCACAAACTTAGCCTTCGCTGCCTACTTTCAGACTCAAATGGCCCTGTAGATCATATCGACGAGTGGGGACACTAGTCATTCTGAGCGGATGTGCTGGTTCATCTAAACAGTTGTGTTATTCGCACGTTTACATGTGGCACTGCATATCTTTCAGCGTTATTTGTCGCATTTAGGACGTTATGCTAATGTGTAGAACAGCTGACTTAACGTCTATAGCGATGATCAGGAACCGCGTTCTACAGCGTATGCTCTAAGTATACACTATTTGCGCAGGCCTGTCCGAATACTTAAAGTAAATACGGTTGCGTTTGATATTTCATGCCTTACTTCTCATGAAATGAATGCCAAGTTAAAGTGTACATACCTCCTATACTCATTACAGCTGATTGTAATGCCCCCACCATTGCCGTTTTTGATAAATTTTGCTTATATCTCTCCAATAAAGCGATATGTATGATTCCCACAGCGTACATAGTTCCACCAATCATTATAAACGAGCAGAAACTCGCCACCAAGACGACCCATGCCCAGCCACTGTCAAGATCGGAAAAATTAGAAGCCTGATCAATAACCTGTTTCTTCTTATTCAAATCGTCTGCCTCCATACTTGACGTATTCTGTAAAAAATGATATATATAGTTAGATAACGTTAGTCAAACGCACAGAGAAATGATATTTCATAAATAATATATGTTGTTTATTCAGGTGTGTAACGCTGATATATTGCATTATTAAGAAAGAGTAGATTTTTTATTATGTTATGACTCAGTGGTTGACCTCGCTTTTCCTGGGTTTTCTAACACTTAACTAACCCATTAATACCCATTGTTCCTCTTGCTCAATTTTGGGTGTCCATTTTTGTTTTCAAATTAAGTGGGGGTCTGGTTAAGTTGTTTATCGTTTCTTTTACAGAAGCGTTTGTGTTTGATACAAACAGTATATACTCTGATCTATATATATACACTGTTTGCCTGCGTTCGATTTACTGGGCACAAGGGTGTAATTGGTTAAACCAGTTTAAGAGTCACTCAGTAATAAGGTTTAAGGGAAATGGATACACTTTCAGGGGAGGCAACCATCAAAATTTATGTCATCTGCCTTCTGAAAAGGAGTCTATTCTAAAAGGTAAGTATTAAAGAGCAAATTCATTCCTTTAGAATAGTCCCATTTTCAGAATGGTTTAGTGTGCAAGAAAGCAAACAGGAAGTGACAAAAGTTGTCTCCCTATTAAAAATGGCGTAATACTACTAAATGTATCCATTCACCTAACATAAACAAAAGCAAATGCTGAGAACAGCGCAGTGCATCAACGACAGTCTTGGTCGTACCAAATGAACAGGTTCCTTCAAATAGATGCAGACAACAAAAGCTCTGATCAGCCAGCGCATCCGCGCAGTTCCAACGGGACTTTTGCTCTCCGCTTACAGAATAACTGAATACTGCAATTTGTATCTATTGTGTCATTCACCTTTTTTGTGGACATGCATTTCAGTTTCTTGTGTGAAAATATGCGAATCACATTAACATATGTACCACTTATAAAAAACAGAAATCAAAGCACTGGCAGCTCTGACGGGTCGATTGTCTCTGAGTGCAGGCTGGGAAATGGTCCTGAACGGGGACTTAAGACTGTTTCATTTAACCCTTAACTTCCTGTAATTTAAGCAAACAGTACAGACCCTGATTAGACGCCGCGTTCTGCTGTGTTTAATCAGGATCTGCACTGTTTGGCAATGTCCAAGTCCAAGTTTTATAGATAACTCTCATTACATGGCACTCTGACGTCACAGCGACAAGAATAGCATTGCTATGAATAGCTATTACCTGAATTTCGTACAAACGCGCGGCTTGATTTCATTGATAAATGATAAGCACGTGGAAAACAACCTTAAGGTAGTATTAAAGTCAGAGAAAAAAACCTATTCTGTTCTATTTAAGGGGGCAAATCTACGTCGTAATGCAAAATAGCTTTGGTTTTTGAAATTATTTATTTTTTTCAATAACAATTTAGCAAATTGTCTTGAGAAATGAAGTATATTGCATGTTAATCTGAAATATGGAAATAATTTTTGTCTTGTCGTAAATCGACACACTGATCGCTAAATGTTACTGGGTTTAGTTTTGTGTTGTTTTTTGTTTTTGTTTTTTTTTTTTTTTTTTGTTGTTTTTTTTTTTTTTTTTTTTTTTTGTTTGTTTGTTTTTTTTTTTACTGTATTTTCCAATTCACAGTGTTTAGGCTCACATAAAGATTGAAAGACAGAATTTTGCTTAATGTGCTCCAGAAAATTCCTGAAGCAGTAAACTGCATCTCAAGTATGCGAACGAGTTGTCACTCCGGGTACCTACTACCGGCATACACTTATTATCGGGGCCGGCAAAATTGATGAGCTGCCTAACGCCTCCAAGGTAGAGCTCCGAGTAAAACTGGGAGGCAATTTTTCAACCTGTTAAACCACAACTCAATCGATTTACATATCAAGTGTGGTCAAAATCATACTCAGTAAGGTCCGACTGTAGAGACAAAAAACAATCATGGAGTATGTTTGCAGTCATTTGAACACATAATTGCTTGAAATTCTGTATCTGTATCCTCTCAAAATGTCAGGACAATTTATGGGCTTCAAAAATACTAAGAACATTTTGAAGCAAACAGTAACTGAACACAAGGAATGTTTAAATAGATACGTAAGTTATCTAACAGAAATTACCTAGATAATTTTCTAATTTTCAAGAAAATGCTACATTTGTCTTCTGGTGTTTACTCATTTTAGCTACAGTATGACTTTTTAAATTAGGCCCAGTATTTTTCTTGGTAGACACATGTTTTACATTTTGAAACGGAATGCCAGTGGATACAAACAATACTCAAATGTATGGCACAGCAGAGAAAAATTAACTGAAAATGTGTCTATATTTCGAAGTTTCTGATTAGAGGAATATACTGATAAATATTTTTCTTATCATTCCAAGAAAACATATATTGTTGGTACTTATAAAAGCAGCTTGGTAACACCTAAAGAATACCAAGAACATATTTTCATGAAGAAATAATAAAGTCAATAATTTTTGGTGGTATTGCCCAGAATTGTGCATATTTTAAGTAACGGCTAAAATGTGTTCTCTGGTGTAACCTCATTAAGCTACGAATATCCTTTTTGTAGATAAGGCTAATTCCTCTGTTAGACACAAAGCATTGAACTTTTAAGATACAATGGACATAAAGAATCTTCAAATTGATGTAATATCAGATAGAAAATGACCAGAACTATGTACATTTAAGTGCTCTAGATGAGAGGCTCATCTAGATGATTTATTATTATGATTATTTCTACACAAAAACGTATGTTGTTTAGTGCTTAGAAGTTCCTTGACCAGGCACTTCTAACACAGAAACTATCCAGTATATACTGATTCTTAAGAAACAAGAGTATGTTTCCTCAGAAGTTAACATACACACAGTACGCAAACACACTTTATGAAATGTGTTTTACTTTGAATTCTGCAGCATCTGATTTTGGGCCTATACTGTTTGCACATGCCTGTCTATCCAAATAATTATTGTTAAAATGATAATCAGGCCAAACAAGAAAAGAAAATAAAAGATGAAAAATACTGACACAAATTTGCAAAGAAACTGAACTAAGCTTTATAAACAGAAGCTTCATGAAATTTCGCCTTATGTGTACCTTCATGTACCCTAATTACATATATCATAAGGAAATGAGGAATGAATAATGTGCAGATTTGTAATTAATTATTTTCGAATGATTATTTTATGCCTAAAGCGGGGCTTACCGTGGCATGCATCATGTGACTCAAGTATTTTGAGAAATGATACAGAATATTGTGGTCATCAAACTTTTTCCCTAATTTTGCAAAATTCAAATGATCAATAATATAGTTCGTCTGTTATTACTGACAATGGCCAATCTTAATCACATGCGAGAAATGCTACTGTTTGTGTGTTCTAAGATAGCTGATTATACCAATTCTAGCTCTAAACTGTCTTTTGCAGATGTAACAACAGAGGTCAGAGCAAGAACTAGTTTGTATAAATTATGACTCTGAATCAAACCATAGGGAAACCAAATGCTCTGATGCAAGCGCGTGGTTGTGGCAGCTTGATCTGCACTTGTGAATTTTATAAAATATCCAAGACACCTTCTAGCTGGTCACGGTCCAGGCTCGTGATAGGAATCGTAATTTTTCGATTTTACAGCAGTCAAAGATTTTTATACATCATATTTTAAGTGGGTGACACTATCAACTTAAGAAATCTTATACAACTTAAACGTAACAAGACATCGCAGGCGATACAAATCCCCTCACACAAGACTACTTGGTGTGGACAAACACTGGACTGGGAAATTTCATGACATATATATAATAGTTATATGAATGAAGAAACAAAAAGCCTGTGACCTTAATATAAAGGTCATATATGACCTTGACATTAAGCTACAGTATTGTAAACATTCAGATTTTCAGGTTTGGGTAGATTAGATATCACATGATAGAAAATATTTCAGTCAGTCTACCTTGACCTTGAGCCCAGGACCTGAAAGTCGAACTTGCTCAAGATATTATCATACCCACAAATGTGTGAAGTTATATATTAAAATCCATTGATAAATGTAGGGGCTACAGCGATGACAAAGTTGTTGCTTTTTTTGTTTTTTTTGTTTTTTTTTTTTTTTTTTTTTTTTTTTGGTGTTTTCTAAAATTAGCCAGTTACCTTAACATTAAGCCCAGCAACCTAAGTTGAATTTGCTCGAATACCCAACTATTGTGTGAATATACATTAAAATCAATTGATAAATGCAGGGGCTAGAGCGATGACAAAGTTGTTGTTTTTTCTAAAAGTAGCCACAGTTACCTCGACCTTCGCCCCCAGCAACCTGAAAGTTGAACTTGCTCGAGATATTATCATAACTAACATTTATGTGAAGTTATATTAAAATCCATCAGTAAATGTTGAAACTAGAGCGATGACATTTTTTCTCTAAAAATAGCCACAACGACCTTGACCTTGAGCCCAAGACCCTGAAAGACAAACTTCTCCAGATATTATCATAACCTACATTTGTGTAATTTTATATAAAAATCCATCAATAAATGTAGGTGCTAGAGCGCTGACAAAGTTTTTTTTTTTTTTTTTTTTTTTTTTTTTTTTTTTTAAATATCCACAGTGACCTTGACCTTAAGCCCAGGACCCTTGAAGTTATATTAAAATCCAGCAATAAATGTAGGCGCTAGAGCGATGAAAGTTTTTCTAAAAACAGACACAATGACCTTGACCTTGAGCCCAGGACCGTTAAAGTCGAACTTGCTCGAGATATTGTCATACGCAACATTTGTGTGGTTATAATAAATTCTATTGATAAATGTAGGCACTAGAGCGATGACATGTTTTTTTTAATAGCGACAGTGACCGTGACCTTGAGCCAAGGACCCTGAAAGTCTAAATATCATCAAATCATCAAAAAAGCCCACCAGCGAGCAACCACGAGGCCACAGCAAAAACAAACAGCACTATAGAGTCGTCGCCTATCTCGGGGGTCGTGGGGAGGGGAGGGAGTAGGGGGAGTATAGGAATTAAGTCACAAAGTGAATTTAGCCCGATGTGAGTAATTCGCCGGCGTTTGCACATTGATAACATCCAATAAATAAAATTTATTCCTTATAATTCCAACTAGAATATACCTTACGTTGAAAAAATATATGAGTAAAATATCTCATTACAGAAATCTGTGCTAAGAAAATTCTGCGATTCATACTCGACGGATTTATGGCATTTCAATATTGCTGTCGACCAATCAATCTGCGCTAAGCCCGCTTAGTTGGAATTATTACCAAATATTCACCTTGGTTCAAATGTTATAAAAATACAAAATAATTAATGAAACATCACAGAAAACTCGTGTAAATCAAATTAAATCACTGTAGTGAAACAAGGATGAGCTCTCGTGGCAAATCGCGACATTGACAGCAAGAGATAACAAAAAAAAAAAAAAAACACTAGCTGAAAAACGGAGGGCCTGAACGAAGATGTACGTACCATCACGAAAACATGCCTATATAATGTTGACCCCCTTAAACCCCACTATTATATAGTAAAACTGGGGTTTACAGGGGTATACATTATTTTTCATATTTCTGCTCAAAACATAGATTATGGGTACTCGTTAGAACCGCCTTTATATTTATCAACCTCGGCGAGGCGGTTCTAACGAGTACCCGTAATCTATGTTTTTGAGCAGACATAACAAAAATATTAGAATTTTTATCTGAAATTTTTCATATTTTGCTGGTAAATTTTCCAGTATATTTGAATAGGCTTGTTTTCGTAATGCCATCAGTTATCAACACTCTAATGACAGCTTTATGCTGCACTGCAAAGAGACCCGCCAACCGTCGTGAAAGAACAGCTATCAACCATGATTGGGTTAAAAACGAAGCGTGCAGTCTGTCGCCTAACATCAATGTTATATCCCATCTTTTATAACGGCTTAATAGTATTTTTGAATTCTTCTTCTACAATATATATATATATATATATATATATATATATATATATATATATATATATATATATATATATATATATATATAGTTTTCCCAACAATTTTCCTAAACTTACAAACTAGGTCACCATACATAAAACTCTGGATCCGAAATTCCTTGCTGAACTAACTTTATATTTATCAACCTATTCTGCGTGTGGGCGATAAAATTAAAAAAAAAAAAATAATAAGCGAAATAACATGAAGTATCTCTCTTAACAAAATAAAACAATACATCCGCAACAAGGAGAGTAAAATCAATACGTCCATCACGGTTAGTGTCAAATCTGATAAATATATATTTCAAAACAGCAGGAAAACATGCCTATATAACTTTGACCCCCTTTGACCCCACTTTTATATAGTAAAACTGGGGTTTACAGGGGTATATATTATTTTTCTTATCTCTGCTCAAAGCATAGATTGTGGGTACTCGTTAGAACCGCCTCGGCGAGGCGGTTCTAACGAGTACTCACAATCTAAGTTTTGAGCAGAAATATGAAAAATATCAGAAACTTTTATCTAAAACTTTTCATTTTTTGGTTGTAAAATTTTCAGTACTTTTGAATAGGCATGTTTTCGTAATGAGGTAAATAAGGGCTTCGCTTTTTTTTTTGTCAAACCTGCTTAGTTTAATCATCTAATCCCTCCCAAGTCACTAATAAATCTAAATTCATATTTTTTACTTTTGTTCAGATGAGTGGGGGACTTGAAGACGAGCTGACGATACGGTCAATCCACATCAAAATGTTCTATCCACATCAAAATGTTTCTTATCCAAAGAACGTCGAGACCGTTATATCTTAGTCCTACAACATAGGAACAAGAATTCAAGAATTGACTAAGACGTGAAAAATAGGAATGGGGCTTTGTTTTACTTATATTTAACGTTTAGTATCATATTAGAATCACTCGAATGAGTGTCTACAAGGTATGCGATAACCCAAAATGTAGAAATTTATTTATTTATTTATTCTACAGTTTGCGTCGATATCGTCAATATCGACGAAAAATCATTAGTTATGTTTTTCCATCTTGGGGATGTATCATTTTTGTCACTGTCGTCTGTCTATCCGTCCGTATAAGACAAATCACTGTACCGTGAACGACGCCCGACCATTACTCCGTGACAAAAACTACAAAAGTTATTAAGATGACTGAGGTCTGAATACAGTGGATTTTATTTCGTATAGTCAAGTTAAAACGCAACTATCCTACTATAATGCATATACATTTCGCGTTAGCGTCAACGCAAAATGTAGAAAATATCTACATTTTGCGTTGACGTCAACGCAGAACGTAGAAATCTGTATAATTTCGCATTATAGAAGGATACTTACGTTTTAACTCGACTAAACGCAAATTGTAAAATATCTACATTTATGGTTGTAACGAGGTGTGTTTTCGTGAATAATAACAATTAAATGTATATGTAAACCTCTCTTATCTTGAGTGCTTCATTTTCTCAAGCACGTTCCATGTCAGTGTGTTTGTCATACGAGTGGTGTTCATTCAGATCAGCACGATCATAAAGTACTGATCACGATATAACAAGATAAAGACTTTCTGCAATGGAACATCAAACGAATTCTGTCGAACACCCTATAATAAGATACTGTCCAGTGAAATCAAAATTGGAAAAAGTGCGTGCGTGTATGTGTGTGTTTCAATAGTGATACACTTTTGATTTCCGCAGCTACATGTATTATACGAGAATAAATAATACAGAATTTAGTCACCTTACAATTTATTGAATCAAGTGCGGTTTCTTACATATCTATCTGCTCATTAAGTATTCTGTACAACAGCAAATTCATTTTAATGGCAACGTCTTTGGGAACAAATGCTGTCGTTGTAACGAGGGTTCACTACCTGCCTGCAATATTCAATTAGCAGATTATATGCACTTATTCTCAACTTGCAAAACGATCTTCTAAGGTCTAAATACGAGTAGTAATGTATATGAAGAAACCCAGAAAACATCACGAAAACATACCTATATAATTCTGACCCCCTTAAACCCCACTTTTATAGAGTAAAACTGGGGTTTACAGGGGTATACATTAGTTTTCTTATTTCTGCTCAAAAACATAGATTGTGGGTCCTTGGCGAGGCGGTTCTAATAAGTACCCACAGTCTATGCTTTGAGCAGAAATATGAAAAAAAAAAATATCAGAATTTGTTTTGGGTAGCTTTGAGTTTTTGGTGGTGAAATTTTCAATATATTTGAATAGGCGTGTTTTCGTAATGATACCACAATCACGAAGCACCGCCTTCCTAAGGCTCCAAAAGTATATAAGTATCATTCGATTTCAGAACGTCTTTCGACATGAAATTATGTATCAAGTTTTCCATAGGGCAAACTTTGATCTCTTTTTTCCCACGCTGCTATACAAACTGTTTATTTGAGCTGCAACGTCAGAAAATATACCTTCGAAAATGTGCGCCCTGCAATGATTCGCGCAGTCTGACTAGAATCTTCATTGGGCGCATTCTGGATAACCAAGGATGCAAAGTTTCTTCATGTGGACAACGAATACTCTGATCAGATTGCACGGATGCACAGGTTGATTTGTGTCTTCGTTGGGTACACATCTAAGAAGGTACGTTTTCTCACGTTGCGGTACATTTTGTCCCGGTTAGAACAAAGTTTTTCAACTGCTGTTCACTTAAACATTCCTACAGTGCAAAATGCTAAGATCTAATTGCTGTAAGACATGTACTGTATATATATGCCATGCTTATAAGCCTTTGCAATGTAATGATTTAGTATGTAGAAAAGCACCTGTAAGCAAACCTCTTGGTGCTCCTGGTGCATTTTCTGATCCGATCAGAAAAATATTTTATTGTTGACACTATAATTGAAAACATACAATAGCAATATTAAATGACTATTATTCACTCCTTAAATCATGTGTACTTTAAATATCTATTTGTGATTTGTCGGCTAGGCATATGATGTGCAAAGCTGAAAAAGGCCTTTATGTCTTATGCAAACATCGGAGTTTATAAAAGCCACAGAGGCCAGTGTCAAAGCCTTTTTAAAAGTCATTAGTGGTCTAGTGTATATACTTAATAATATACACTAGACCACTACTGGCTTTTAAAACGGTTTTGATACTGGTCCCCGTGATACAGCCTATGTTGTCGCGCAGTCTGAGCAGGACATGCTTTATTTGCCACTGTAGTCTCCAATTTATTGGTCATTTAGTTATAAATAAATTCTAAAAGCAAGACCCTTGAGAGCAATATAGGCACTCACAAAATTAAACACATCGGAAGTGTCATGTTTTCCGGGCCGAAATAATTGGTTTCGACTAATTAGACCTCATCAATGATCCTAATATACATTCTCAAAACCCCCGAAATGGACTCAGTGGTCACAAAGGACAAGAAAATATAAACTATACTATTGTCGTATAAGTGGATACGTTTTACGGCCGCCACACGGCATTTACACGAGCTGACGTTAAGCTAAACAGATTCGTGAAGGAAATATCATTGAGAGCAATGAATACATTCATAACATTGAAATCAGCTGTAGTGTCAAGTTTTCTTTGTCAGACTTGCTAGTTTTAGTCAATAATTTATTTCTTATCATCTACATTATGTCAAACGCATACTTCTAAGCCCTGAAGCCCTGATTATGACACGTTTCAACCACAATGAATTGAGTTTTTTTTATGTTGTGGGACTGGGTTTTCATTAGAAGCGCTTCCGGCCCTCTCCACGAAACCATATGATGTGGGTACTCATTAGAAGCGCCTCCGCGGCGCTTCTAATGAGCACCCACAACAAATGGTTTCGTGGAGAAATAATGGAGTTATATGGACATCCCTCTTTCTAGAGCTATGTAAACCATGGCATTTCCATCATGCGTGTAGAAAACAAGTAAAACCTTCTTAATAAGTATATGAGGACATGACCATGCAGTAATGCAGTATAACAGATTGACAAACTAAAACCAGATCAAAAAATGGAAATAAAAAAAAAAACACCGAATAATGTTTATCATTACATACCCTATTTACAATGACTGGTTTACGTGATGACATATTATATCTTTTCAGACTTTTTTTACTTTCACTTAGATTTCCAGATGTAACTTCGCAAATACTCGTAAAGCTAATAAAATATTGTCACTTGCTCACTATTACTATAATTTCACCAATCCGATTGTCTGTCTGAGCAAAAATAATTCAGGTTTAAATCGATTTATTAATGACTTTTACTTACCAAATATTTTCTCCTGTGCTCATTTTTATGCGCCACTTATCATCCTATTATTACTTTTTATATGCTCTGTGTATCGTTGCAGAACAAGGCTATCTACACAGAACAGGTTATGTCATTGTGTTTTAATCCGATAAAACGTTTGTGTATATCTGCACTATAAATCAATGCTTACATACTCTCGACTACCTTTAATATTGGACTGAGCCTAAATCAATGAGAAGCGGACTGGCTCAGAATAGAATTCGGTTTTCGTAATTCGCGATCCGTTTGATCTGCTCAGGCTGATAAAAAGTATCGATATGTATGGACGAACGAACGGTCTTTTCTTAAATAAACACGCTAACGTGAAACAGAATAATGGAAAATCTCACATATTATTAAAAACAACCATTACATTAAACAAAACAGTTTAGTAGTTGATATATAGCCAACATTCAAACGAGCTATCGTAAGGTGAAATAATCCATTCAACGGAAAAAGAAAGAAACAGTATGAGTTCGTCTTAGCGGACGAGTGACAAATGAAATCAATGAGTGACAGTCAAAAGAAAAGAAAACAAAACAGCCAGTATGTAGTACCCATATGTCAAAAGAAAATATACTATGGAATATCATAAAAATCTTATCAGATAAAATAGCAGTAAAGAAACGAAAGCTAAAAGTTTGTGAAACCAATCTAATTGCAAAGTGGAAGAAACCAATAAGCCAGTTTTACCCGAAGTGTACATTCAACCAACCACTTAACTGTACCAAAATCATGTCTATGGAGGCATGAAGCGCCATCTCTCTGGATTTAAATTCATTATTGCATAAAAGGTAGTGTCGCACCTTATTAACAGCCGTGCATTAACCGGCGAAAAGCCGTGTATTAACAAGGCTATTCACGCGCTGTTAATGCACGGCTACGCAACTTTCAATATGATCGTACCGGGGCCAGAGATTTGCTGCCGTTACGAGATGTGCACTGCCCGGCCCTAGAACGAGCATAGTCCTTGGAGATTACGTTCACGAGACATCGAAGAAAAGGCGAAACAAAACAGTGCAAGAAATAAGGCGAAATGTAGCAAATCTTTTCAGTTTTTATGCAATAATAGTGATCGAACATGGTTTTTCAATGCATTAACATTCGCCAGGTCCCTAGGAAGGTGTTGAAAACCGCGGCCTCCGGCTTCGGTTTTCAACACCTCCCTCGGGATCTGGCGAATGTTAATGCATGAAAAACCATGTTTGATCTCTACATTGATATCAATATCTAATAGTATAATCACATCTAAAATTCATAATAAGTAATATTATTTTGATCAAAGCTATTGGTATTATAAACTTCGCAAAACATTTTCAAATTTTTATCGTCAACACAATGCATTAAGTTCTAAGCATAATCACACTGGTCAATACTTCCACACAAGAGACATCGCAAATGCATGAGCAACGGCTGATGAACGCTCGAGGAACGACTTTTTCCCTGATTTTGACACAGTTGTGTAAGTTTTTTTTTTATTTATTACATATCAAATCAGAGTTCCATGAATATGACTTTACGCACGAAACGTACAAATAACAATATTTTTGTTACATGGTGGAGCGTCTCTTGATATTTTGGAGAATCGAACAGCTGAAGACGAGCCAGTGACTTGTCAAACAACTGGGAATATAATCGCGGTGTGCATTTCCAAGTTAAAAGACTGTCAATTGAAGTATTTTCCTGGCATTTATTATTGAATACATCAATGCTGAACAAGAATATTCACCAAAAAACGAATACAATACAAATGTAACGTTTTGGTATACAACGCATGAGAAACGTTACAAATTTCATATGGGTAAAATAAAGGTGATTTTAGTGCTCGTTGTGGATTTTAATGCAACACACAATTCTAATCGCCGCCTTTGATGATTTCCATTAAATATACGATTCCGCGGCTCACCCAGTATAGCAAACAAGCACTACCAGAAATAAGCAAATATCTTCTGCGGCTGCGGCCTCCTCCAGCCCGCCCTTCTGATAAGACATCTTGCGTAATACTGTAAGCCGAGTATTGTAAAGCAGCGACACTGTGTTACATGGTTCTGTTGTAGTCACTAATACCTGTAAACACTGAGTGAACCAATGTACGACACTGTTTGTTTGTGTTGAGGTTTTACGGCCCAGTCAACCCAATGGGGCCATGTCGAGCGCGGTCAGTTTACCTTACCACACGTTTACTGGGCAGGCATAGTCCTCTAAGCGGTTAACCAGTATTGTGCACATTCTTTGGCCAGAAACTGACAACTGCCCTTCTGGAATCAGCGGAAGGGAGAGAATGACCGTAGAAAATATTTCAAGATCAATCTCCACGAAAGAATGTTGCCGACCTCGGCGGGGTCGAACCCGCGACCTCCTGGTCTCCAGTCGGACGCGCATACAACTGAGCCACCGAGACCGGCAGTACGACACTGTGCACTGTGGGGAATGGTCTGAGTCTTTGTTGGGTAAACATGTAGCTTTGTATCAACTGCTGCGCTCCTGCTCTATTTTGTCAGTGACATTGTATCAAAATAATAGTGTTTTCAAAGTCAGGCATTAGTTAAACACCCCATACGATGCACAGCGAAGACTGATCAGACTGCAGATTTTATTATCTGATCTGAGTCTTCGCTGAGTGTGCACATGAAACTATTTCAGGTGTTGCCGCGCCCCTGCTCTAGATAAGTACCGTTTTCCAAGCCGAGCATAGGAAACAACATTTCCGAAGACTGCGAATGCACAGGTGGAAATTAGTCTTCAATGAGTGCATATAATTATTTAATTTGATTGAAAATTATCCAAGTCGGCTAAAGACTTATGTACATTTTATTTATTTATTTATTTATTTATTTATTTATTTATTTATTTATTTATTCTGTAGCTTCGACTTAGCATCGAAAAATGTCAGGTGATATTTCAACAGCCAGAGAGGTAGAGCTTTTCATTATCAATTGGCATAGGAACTTTTATGTCCCAAAAGGTTCAAGACTCGTGGCCAATTTTATATTTTCATTTTGTCCTCGGCATAGCCTCAGAAAAATGTTAGATGGCATTTTGCAGGCGGCTAATTGGCTAGATCTTGTTGAAACCTATGCATCAATTAATGTTCTCACACGCCCCCTCAACCTTCACCCCAACCCCCAGGAAGAGCGGGGTGGAGTTAGGGTGGTGGAATTACCTTGGGGAGTTAGACGTTTTTTGTTGTTTTTTTGTTTGTTTGTTTGTTTGTTTGTTTGTTGTTTTTTTGTTTGTTTGTTTTTTTTGTTGTTTTTTTCGGGGGGTGTGCAGGGGGGGGGGGGGGGGAGGTTGGTTTTGTTTTTGAAAATTGGAAGTTTAATTTCTACATTCACACCCAACCTTGCCTAGAAGCCAAATTATGCGTTTTTGACAGTTCAATTTTTTTAGCTCTTCCCTGGCTATAGATGGCTGGTGGTGGGAAGTACGGTTTTGTGAACCGTGGATAAAAATTTCATGTAAACTCCATGCACCCTTTTTCAAGGAAGATGGATTCCAACTGAGGATTGATGTCATGTATGCTCTTCTGGTTCTCCTCCGGAAAATATTTGAATTTCTAGAATGCAGGAGAAGCAGTCTAGCACGATTTTATATCTTTATTTAGGCTTATTCTTTACATATTTATTTCTCATTAATCAGTTTTCTCTATTTTTCTGTTATTCTTTAAAATATTCTGATTATTCTTTATACTTTAAGCTTTATTTTTCTCTGATCAGTAATTTTTCACTATTTGTATACCCCGTCACACAATAGTGGCGGGGTATTATGGTTTCATGTTGGACGTCCGTGTGTCTGTCCGTCCGACCGTCCGTCCGCCGTACGTCCGTCCGTCCGTCCGTTTTTCCTTTCCGGATGATAACTTGAGTAAACGTCAATGGAGTTTCACCAAACTTGGTATGTGCATTGATATTGTGGTGATATGGTTTGGAATTGCAAATGGGCAAATTTCGTTAAATTTTTAAGGAGTTATCTGCCCGAGACACGCTCATACTTTCGTTTCCGGACGATGGCTTGATTAAATAACAAGGGATTTTAACAAAACTTGCTATATGCATTGACATTAAGGAGATCTGGCATGTTGAGAATGTGCTTTTTTCCCTCTGATGTATATAATTATCACAATTTATGGTCGTGTCAAAAAGTCTGTGATGCCCTTGTTTATCTTTTGGATAATATTTTTATTAGATTTGGAACTAAACTTTATAGGCAAACTATTGGTATTCCGATGGGAGCTAATTGTGCCCCTCTTTCTTTTTTGTTATGAGAGAGATTTCATGAAGTCTCTCTCACGTGAAAATCAGACTGACATTATTGAGGCTTTCAATTCAACTTCAAGATACTTGACGATTTATTGAATATTGACAATATTTACTTTGACCAAATGGTGGATCGGATATACCCTACAGAACTCCAATTAAATAGAGCAAATTCTTCCGATACCGAGGCACCTTTTTGTAGATTTGGATCTATGTATATCTAATGGTACATTTTCCACCAAAATTTATGATAAATGGGACGATTTTGATTTTGATATAGTCAATTTCCCTTTTCTGGATGGAGATGTCCCCCGGCGTACCTCATATGGGGTATACATATCTCAACTTATTAGATTCGCCAGAGCTTCTTCAAACCTTAATGACTTTAATTACCGTAATAAAGCCCTTACTGCCAAATTTCGTAGGCAGGGCTATCGTTATTTTAAACTTCGTAAGGCGTTTTCGAAATTTTATCACAGACACAGTGCCTTGTTAGAAAAAAAAGCGTCAGTCTGAAAACACTTCTCCAACAAGGTATATATATCGGAACCAGAATTTTACGGTGACTTAGTGTACAGATTTAGAAAAATTGTAGATAAATCTAATTTTTCGGAGCAATTCAGAAAACTTATTAACCGTTATAAAAGAACTGGCTATAGCCTGGATACTATGCGGCAGACTGCATACCTAGTTGTCAACCCAATCATTATTGATGGCTATGCTTCACTCTTTAATTGCACGACGGCGGTTCGGGCCTCAGACTCAATGACGGCCTCTTCGTAAAACTTTAACCAGTGGGTTGGGGCTTGACGATATGTCTTTGGCTTAACCCGCCGTGGTTCATTTACTCTGGCATACAGTAGAATTAGCCATGAGTACTCGTCTTTGTTTATTAAAGTGATTAATTTGATTTTTATGTTTTCGCTTTGATGCATTGACTGAGTTGGGAGCCTTTATGCGAACCGAATTTTTATGTGTTTCTGTATAAAGAGTAGCATCGGGACCCAGGGTGAAATTAGCTAGCTGTAAAAGTGCTTTAACCTCCCCCCAACCTCGCCCGCACCCCCCCCCCCCTCCCGCCCTCCCCTCCACGGTGATTTACTCTACTGACCGTTCTAAGGCGGTCGTCCCGGTGTTAGTCTTACTCTTTGTTGCTTTGTGGTTTATTGTACGAGGCGATTTGTTGTATGTCTTTCCGTGCGTCATTTTGTTCTTGTGTTTTTCAGTCCCTTTAGTATTGCGATTACCTCGCTTGGGGAAGAGAGAGCTAATCTTAGTGCTTTTCGTACGTTTGTTCGATTTGTGCTTGTTTGGATTTGTCGTTTTCCTCTTCCTCTTGGGGTCTGGGAAGGGCTGCGGTTTGTGACTGTGGCACTCCCTGGGCTTTTCTCTTATCTTTTTCTGGGATTGCTAATGGGCATATTTCGTCAAATTTTTTCGGAGTTATCTGCCCGAGACACGCCCATATTTTCGTTTCCGGACGATAACTTGAGTAAATAACAAGGGATTTTAACTAAACTTGCTATATGCATTGGCATTAAGGAGATCTGGTTTGGGATTGCTAATGGGCAAATGTCGTCAAATTTTTACGGAGTTATCTACCGGAGACACGCCCATATTTTCGTTTCGGATGATAACTTGAGTAAATAACAAGGCCTTTTAACCAAACGTGCTATATGCATTGATATTTATCAAGATCTGGTTTAGGATTGTTAGCTGTCCATTGATATTTTGAAGATCTGCTTTAGGATTGTTATCTGTCCCTCCTTAATTTTTTGTCTAGACATTTTCGCAACGATAACTTTAATACATAAACAAATAATTCCTATGGCGGGGTATTATGCTTGCGGTGCTTTTATTTGCTCTTATCAGTATAAAACATGGCCATTATTCTCTAATCAATAAACTCCATCTACACCCCTCATAAACCAAGTAATGAACTATTAGTGTTAACATGCATGTTAAAACCATTCAAAGAATAGAATAGAACAGAGTAGAATAGACTTTATCAAATTGCACAACTATACCCATGATTGGGGTTAAAGGCAATACATACAATGTCAATGAGCAAATATACAATTACAATGGCAATTATAAATATTATTCACACACACACACACACACACACACACACACACACACACACACACACACACAAGACTGAACACAAGACTAAATACAAATGCATCAGAAAAAAAAGAAAAAAAAAGAAGATATATGAAAAAGAAAAAAAAGAAGATAAATGGTTTGGAGATAGAAACATGTTGTGTGTGTGTGTGTGTGTGTGTGTGTGTGTGTGTGTGTGTGTGATTTACTGGCATATCCAAAATGAGCTATAACTTTAATGGATGCATCATTGTTTGTCATAGAATTAATTAACATTCCTATGTCAGTTTTACATTTATCAAGGCCTAAGTAACACTTTTCTAAATCAACCATCATTTTCAATCTCAAAATGTCTTTTTTTTTTTTTTTTTTGCATTGACATAAAAAATGTATTCGTTGTCAACAACATTACAGGAATTACATAATCTTTCCTCTGGTTTCTCTCCCCAACACATGCTACTTTCTATCCTTAGTCTATGTTCACTAATTCGAAAAGAACATAAACTTTTCCTTATATTTTATCCGGTACATTATCGAGATATGTTTCCTTACCAAAGGTTTGTTTAATTAATTTATACGTTCGTGACTTTAGATGTTAAACTCTTCTATTAAAATAAAATGAATATTTCTTTCATCTTGTTTTTTGACAGCATAAAGAAGAGCCGAGGGGTTGAAAGCTTAGTTATTCTAGACATGTGAAAAGCCTAATTCCCCAATATGTTTTTAAAAAACTGCACCCAAGCATTTTTATCATTGGAACCATTCAGTTGTACCTGATATGCTATAGATGTCAAGGATGGTTCACTTGATTGAATGGTATGCAACCAGACATTAATGCTGCTTACTAGAATTAAAGCAACAAGGGAAACTGACCGAGTTCACAGATACGTAACAACAAGGTTACAAGCCTTCGAACTCCTAAAACAAATTTACAAATCCTCATGCGTATCTTATCAAATTCATTAGTACTTTTTAGAGACAAATCAAACGATTCTCCTAATGTTTTATTCTTTTAACAAGTCTTATACGCTGACCTTGTCACTGTTATAATGTGCTATCGGTTTAAGCAAAGAATCAAATATGCATAAAATTGAAGATGGTTTAATGGTTTCTTTTATCGAAATTCCCTACTTAATAGAAAACAAAGCTCTATTGGATTTCATGCTGAGATTTTTTTCTGCAACTGAAAATTTAGCATAATTAGAAAAAAAAGTTACTCCTAAATACTTATACTAATTTACATATTCTAATTCTTCACCTCCAACAACATATCTAAATTTATGTTTTGGCATACGACCACTTTTTGAGAACGTCATAATCTTTGATTTATCTATATTTATTACCAAATCCCAGTTATTACAGAAAACATTCACCTTATTAATATTTCTCTGAATCCCTTCTCCTGTGTAGAAAGTAATACTAAATCATCAGCATACAACAAGTGAATAACTTTAGAATTATACAGTATAGGTGCATCTTCTGTATACATTTCATCACCAATGTCATTAATGAATACATCAAACAGTAGACTAAGAACGTTTTCTTGATGAAGACCTTGCTCTTTACTTATAGGATCTGTCAATATATTATTGCATTTATTCTAGAATAAGAGCTCTTATTCATTAGTTTAATTATATCATAAACCTTTCTATTAATTCCGGCAGCTTTAAAAATAATCCTTTAAACCATACTGTATCAAAACCTCTTCTTAAATCAACGAAACATATATATAATTTATTGCGTTTACCACTTTTTTTAATATACTTTTCGATTAATGTTTTGAGACAAAGACATGATCCGAGGTTCAATAATTCTTACGGAAATCGGCTTGTTCTCTCATAATAAAAGCTGTATTTTCTAGATACTTAGAAATTCTTTCATTTCATACATGACAAAACAATGTACATCTAAAATTATATCGATCATTTGGATTAGCGGGTTTATTTAGGCCGGGCTGGAGCCCGGCGTATCTATTTGAGGTTGTTTTTGTAAAATGTGTATGCATTTTGAGAACATCGGTTTTCTTCCAGTTTTATGGGGTTCTTAGTGGGGTTATATATAACTATTCACCCCCACTTTTTTTTTATTATTATTCCAAAAAAAAAAGTTAAGAGAAAAGTCCAAGGAGTGCCACAATCACAAACCGCAGCCCTTCCCAGACGCCAAGAGGAAGAGTAAACCGACAAATCCAAACAAGTGCAAATCGAACAAACGTACGAAAAGCACTAACATTAGCTCTCTCTTCCCCAAGCGAGGTAATCGCAATACTAAAAGGACTAAAACACACAAGAACAAAATAAAACATGGAAAGACATACAACAAATCGCCTCGTAGAATAAACCACAAAGCAACAAAGAGTAAGACTAACACCGGGGCCACCGCCTTAGAACGGTCAGTAGAGTAAACCACCGGGGGTTTAAAGCACTTTTACAGCTAGCTAACTTCACACTAGGTCCCGATTTCAAAAGTTACACTTTTGCAGCAGAGAACTGTGCTATTGGTAACATAGTGAAATAAAAAAAAAATGGGAAGTACTGTGTTGAATGAATGTAGCAATGTGGGTTTTGCTCATTTAAATGAGAAATGAGCAGTTTTCCCGTAGGAGCCCCAATTTGACCATTCGACCTGAAATGAGCTTGTTCCTGTCAATATTCGTACAAGTTTGATTTTTTATTATTATTGTTATTATTATTATTATTTACGTCGTACTACGAAGAAGAAACAAAAGATATTTTTCTTTGTTTACGATTGGAAATATACATTCTCAAATCGAACGGATTATAAGCTGGTTTAATAATACAGTTGAATTTGATATTCAAGCATGGAAAGATTTGGGCCGAAAGAAAACGTTATGAGTGGAGAAAAGAACGAAACACTGCTACATAGATGATTTCGGATATAGTATGTTCGGCCTAGGCTAAGGATGGTGACATGTAATTATACATGCGGGCTAGAAAACAGACGATCATAGTTGATTTATTTTACTTAGCTCTGATAACGTCTATAATGTTTTTTATCGTTGAGTATTGCGATAATTTGTATAATTACAACCTTTCATAAATTATAACATTTTTTTCACTATACTACGATCTATAGGGAGCTAAGTAATGCATGACAGATTAGTTTCCCGGCGTATTGATGTTTTGCATCAATGTTGTCTTGTGTATGAGAATAATGATACCTTCAGTCCATGAAGTAGGAAACTGGCCTGCTTTAGGAAGGACATTAAATATATTAACAAACCTGTATTACTTACGAAAGGTAAAGCTGATTTAATCATTTCATTTTTTTATTTAATCATTTCATTTTTTTTTTCATATCGTAAGCACTACTTTTATTATTTTTCACTTTTTTGCATGCATTTAATATTTCTTGGCATAGTCTAAATCCCTGGGCAATTTAGAGAATTCAAAATTATTTAGTTCATCCCGAAATTTTTTGTTCTCTATCACTTTCTAGCTTCCATGTATTATTTTTCATCGCTATTTGAAATCTTCATACCATTGTGCCAAGCCCCACCCTACAGGAAAAATAATTAAAATACCTAAAAATGTCATCCGCTGAGATTTGTAACCAGCATGAAAAGTGTT